>MVAK01000029.1:0-59253 GCA_014825535.1 Cystofilobasidium bisporidii
TCTACGTGTGCGTCGCCTGCTTGCCTCCTCTGGCATGGCCGCTGTCGGTCTGGGCGCCGGCTCGCTCCACTCCCGAGCGCATGACCTGGCAGAACGCTGATGCAGTCATTCGGCCTTCATGTTTCGCTATCGGCTTTGCAGCGACGAGGAGACGCAGCTCGCGCGCCTGCTCGCTCGGCCGCCGGTACCGCCCAACCCGCCGCTGTCGCACGACGACGCTGTCGCCCGGATCGGCGCGCAGATGCCGCTGTCGGCCAAGGTGGCCTACGCGACGGCCATCCTGCGCAACACTGCGACGCCGTCCGAGCTCGAGACGGTCGTCGCTGCGCAGGTCGCGAGCTGGCGGTGCCGGACCCGACGCTGGCCGACCAGCTGGGCGTGCTGGGTCTGCCCGCCGCTCGGCTTGCTCATTGGCGCGCTCACGCTCGCCAAGCGGTGGCTCGAGGCACGGCGGCGGCTTCGGCAAGGCGACTGAGCCGATGATGGGGTCACGGATGATAAACAGAAGAGCATCCTGGCGCGCGCGCGCGCTCACCCCAGTGCGGCAGCGACGCCGCAAGGACGCCTGGACCAGCGGCAGCGGCGTTGTCAACGTGTGCGGGCGAGCGTCTGACG
Organism: Cystofilobasidium bisporidii; assembly: GCA_014825535.1. NCBI lineage: Eukaryota > Fungi > Basidiomycota > Tremellomycetes > Cystofilobasidiales > Cystofilobasidiaceae > Cystofilobasidium > Cystofilobasidium bisporidii. Next base: position 616 of record MVAK01000029.1, read on the forward strand.
TGCACGATGCGCAGGAGCTCTAGAAACGAGGTCGGCGCAGACAAAGATCGGGTAGAGTCAAGGTTTGCATGGCACTTGAGACTTTGCGCTTGCGGCGGGCAGTAGGACCGATCAAATGATCGTCGCGGGTCGAGCACAAGGAAGGTGTCGATTCAGTGTCTATGGGGGGGGGGGTCGTTTAAGAGGTGGAAAGCTATGAGACAGAGAGAAGGAAGGCGCGAGGGGCACACAGTCCTTTAAGCCGAGGCGTCAACCTTGGCGATGTAGGCGACGAGGTCGCAAACACGGCGCGAGTAGCCGTACTCGTTGTCGTACCACGAGATGAGCTTGACGAAGTTGTCGTTGAGCGAGATGCCGGCCGAAGCGTCGAAGGTCGACGAGGCGGTGTTGCCGACGAAGTCGGTCGAGACGACGGCGTCCTCGGTGTAGCCGAAGATGCCCTTCCACTCGGGCGACTCGGAGGCGGCCTTCATGACCTGCTTGATGGTCTCGTAAGAGGCGGGCTTCTCGATGCGGGCAACGAGGTCGACGACCGAGACGTTGGAGGTGGGGACACGGAAGGCCATGCCTGATTGAAGAGAAGCAGAGAATCGTCAGCGTCGGCAGCTGGAAGCAAGTACGACAAGGAAGCGAAGCATGAGCGCACCGGTGAGCTTGCCGTTGAGCGAGGGGATGACCTTGCCGACGGCCTTAGCGGCGCCGGTGGACGAGGGGATGATGTTGGCGGCGGCGCCACGGCCTCCACGCCAGTCCTCTGCAGAAGCGGTGATTGGGCAGCAAAGTCAGCCAGCTGCACACCTATGTGACGCGCGCTCGAACGCCGAGAACAAGACGCACTGGAGGACGGGCCGTCAACGGTCTTCTGGGTGGCGGTGGTGGCGTGAACGGTGGTCATGAGGCCCTCAATGACTGGAGGAAAGATCAAAAATCGCAATCACGTCAACCCCTTGTAAGCGACGAAACGATCCGCCGTAGCTAGGTGAGCAAACATGACGCACTGGTGTACTTGTCGTGGAGGATCTTGGCCAGGGGGGCAAGGCAGTTGGTGGTGCACGAGGCGTTCGAGATGACGGTGTACTCGGGCTTGTAGGCCTCAAGGTTGACACCGCAGACGAACATGGGGGCGTCGGCAGAGGGAGCCGAGATGACGACCTTCTTGGCGCCACCCTTGAGGTGGACCGAGGCGGCGGCCTAGGAAGAAGGAAGGAGAAAGAGGGGAGGATTTGCAAGGTCAGCGAGCAGGGAGGGTAATCGGTCAAACGGCTGAATGACGCAGACGCACCTGCGAGGTGAAGACACCGGTCGACTCGACGACGTAGTCGGCACCGGCCGAGCCCCACTGGATGTTGGCGGGGTCACGCTCCGAGAAGACGGTGATGGGCTTGCCCTCAATGACGAGCTTGCCGTCCTTGAGCTCAACGGTGCCCTTGAAGACACCTGCCGGCACGGGGAGAAAGCGAGAGAGGAAGGTCAATCAGCTATCTGTTCACAGGACGGGAAAGGTCGGAGGGAGATGGCGCGAGACGTGGAGTGGCTTGTATGCGCAGAGCGAGTGCGCCATGCGCAAGCACACCAGCCGGCTCGACATCGTCCCGCCAAGACAGGATGGGTCATGAACGCACCGTGGGTCGAGTCGTACTTGAACATGTAGACCATGTACTCAAGGTCAATGAAGGGGTCGTTGATGGCAACGACGTCAACTGAGAAAGGGGAGGCAGGGAGGGTGAACGTGGTTAGCCTTTTTTCCTGCCGCGGGCCAATGGGGCAGGGCGCTATCTGCCTGGGGAAAACGAAAAAAAAAGGTCGGGGAGAAAGGTTGAGAACGCACTCTCGCCGTGCTGGAGGGCGTTACGGAGGACGATACGTCCGATGCGGCCTGTTGGGTGGACGATGCATGGGTGCGAGGGCGAGGAGAGAGACGGAGGACGCAGCAAGATGGGAGCGGCAGGGGACAGAAGGACCGAGGGCGTGCGGCAGGCGAGGGGGGGGGGCTGGCGTCAGCCGCAAGATGCGAGGAGGGCACGCCTTGGCCAGATTGATCAGTGCGAGTGACAGAGAGAGAGAGAGAGAGACTGACCGAAGCCGTTGATTCCAACCTTGACAGCCATTGTTGAAGAGTGAGGGGTGGGTAGGGAGAGGGTTGGGGGGTCGGGGTGGGTGGGGGTAGTGGTGGTGAGGGGGAGAAGAGAGATGCCTGCGTTGGGAAAGGTCGAGCAACTGCCGGCGGCTGGTGAAAAGACCCGACCGGCTTGAACCTGGTCGAACCTGCCGCTCCCCGCAAGCCTCCCCCGCCTGCGCACGAGTCAGCCTGCCGGCGGCCTGTGCGGGGTCGACAGTCGGAGGGAGAAATGTCGACCCCCTGCTGCTCTCCTACCATCCAGAGCTTCCTCCATCCCCTCTGCCCCTACCCACACCTCTCTTTCACTCACTCTTTCGACCATGTCTGCCTAGTCAGTCCTGCCTTCCTCTCATAGCCGCCTTCCGTCCTTCTATCGGTCTTCCTCGGGGAGCGCTGACCACCCGACCTTGCAACCTCGTCGACCTTTCTGCCGCCCTCGTGCCCACACACAACTTCGGCCCCCTTCCTCCCTTTCCTGCTTCACCCGCGATGAACAGCCTCGACGATCAGCGCATTGCCGGCTACGACCCTTTGGTTCCTCCTCAGCTGCTCAAGCATGAGGTCGCCGTGCGTATACTCCTTCGGCAGACACCGGCCTCGCAGTTAGCTGCGCTGACCTTTGCTTCGCTCGACCTCCGCCTCTTCCTGCCCTCCCCCCTCCTCTAGATCACCAAGGAGTCCGAGGCGACGATCGCCAAGGGCCGAGCGGAGGCCGCGTCCTGCATCAACCGCACCGACTCGCGGCTGCTCATCATCATTGGTCCCTGCTCTATCCACTCGTTCGTTTTTGCTTGAGCTCGTCTTGCGCGTTGTCAGGGCGAGGCGCTGACCGGCGGCTCTCTTCTGCCCAGGCCCTCCGAGGCGCTCGAGTACGCTCGGCGGCTGAAGGCGCTCAGCGACACCCTTCCCGGCCTTGTCATCGTCATGCGTGCCTACTTGTGCGTCTTTCCTGCCCACTCTGTTGCTTTGATACGACCCTGACCCGAATTTGTGCCGCCTTTGCAGCGAGGTGCGCGCGCGACTTCTCCCGCCCGTCGGCTCCGTGCCAATCGGAGCGCTGCGCTAACGACCGCGCCTTCAATGTCCTTCCCTTCGCTGCTTCCCCTAGAAACCCCGAACGACCGTTGGCTGGAAGGGACTCATCAAGTACGTCGTTGCACCCGACTGGTCCTGTTCGCCCGCCGAAGCTCGACAGCTGACCCCTCCCCCCTTCGCGCGCTTCCGTGCATCGCAGCGACCCCGATCTCGACAACTCGTTCAAGATCAACAAGGGCCTGCGCATCGCCCGTCAGCTCCTGATCGACATCACCTCAACCGGCATGCCCGTCGGCTGCGAGCTGCTTGACACCATCTCGTGCGTCCCTCTTCGCGTGTCTGCCAGCGGGAACACGTTCTGCTGGTCCTAGCGCGACTGACACGTGCGTCGCGCGCCCTGGCCGTAGCCCCCAGTTCATCGCCGACCTTGTCTCGTGGGGAGCCATCGGTGCCCGAACGACCGAGTCGCAGCTCCACCGGTGCGTTATCTTGCCGCCCGCCGCTGCTTCCGTCTGCGTGCTGCCCGGCTGATCCATCTTCACTCTCGCATCCTCGATTGGCCCGCGCGCACAGTGAGCTCGCGTCCGGCGTCTCGTTCCCCATCGGCTTCAAGAACGGCACCGACGGCTCGGTTGGCGTTGCCGTTGACGCCATGCGCGCCTCGTCCTGCCCGCACGCCTTCCTTGGCATGACCTCGCAGGGTGCGTTGCTGACCGTTCTGCTCTCCGGTCGACTGCCGACGTTGACCCTACCCCCCCCCTCCACCTTTCTGGCTTGACATCAGGTCTCGCCGCTATCGTCCGCACCAACGGTAACCCGGACGTCCACGTCATCCTCCGCGGCGGTACCAAGGGTACCAACTTCGACGCCGCCAGCGTCCAGGAGGCCTCAGCCAAGCTCGCCGCCGCCCGCAAGGACTCGCTCCCCAGCATCATGGTTGACTGCTCGCAGTGCGTTTCACCCCATCCCAAGCTTCTTCGCACATGCTCCTGAGATTTCTCCCTGACATCGGTCTTCCGTCCTCTCCTCGCACAGCGGCAACTCCAACAAGGACTACCGCAACCAGCCCAAGGTCGTCGACGCCATCGCCGCCCAGCTCGCGGCCGGCGACAAGTCGATCACCGGCGTCATGCTCGAGAGCAACATCAACCCCGGTCGACAGGACATTCCGGCCGACCTCTCGGCCCTCAAGCCCTTCGTCTCGGTCACCGACGCCTGCATTGACTGGGAGACGACGTGCGTTTTCCATCCATGCACTTGCGCGAGATTTTGTCCGCGACGATCGACTCTCCGTTGACCCTTCAACTCACGTCTTGCCTTTGGTCTTCCTCGTCCAGCGTCAACGTCCTCAAGCAGCTCAACGAGGCCTCGCTCGCCCGCGCCGCCCTCTGAACCCCTCTTCAGCTCGTCACTTAGATCACCCTCTCAGGACCTGCCCCATTCTCCCTCGGCTGATTTGGCCACACCAAAAGCAGTCGCCTACGATGTCGCGCTGCCATCCGTCGTCATCTTCTTCCCTTCCGCTGCCCTCACCCTACCACTGGCTTCGTCACCCTGCCCAGCCCGTCATCTTCAGTCCTTGTGTACATCAGCAGCACGCCGCCCCCCCCCCCCCCCCCTGTCAATCAGATGTATCACTCGCAAGATTTGCATGCGCTTCCGCTTCAACGCGCATGCACACTGTCTCCTCGAAGGCGAGACCAAGAGTTGAATCGAAGACGGGGCGCATGATATCAGGGCATAGATGCGAGGAGGATGCGGGGAGAAGTACAAGCGCGTCGGACAGCGACGCAGGAGATGCAAGGTGTGAGAGGTAGCGAGGCAAAAGACAGGCAGGCTGCAAGGATCTGGCGTCGCTGAAGGCCGCACACTCGGCGGCGAAGAAATGAGGAGCGAACCACCGAGGAGGGGGCAAAGCGCTCAGGTGATGGTCTCGAGCGAGTGCGAGAAGCGTGCAACCTGCCGAGAGAGCAAATTTTGAAGATCGTCAGCTCGGCCGTCGGTTAACAGAGTAAACCGGGCGACAGAAGCACCTTCGGGTGGCACATGACCTTTGAGTGAGATAGCCGAGAGTCAGCAACAGTCGACGAGGCTAGAAGACAATAAAAAAGGAGAGGGGGTCGGCGCACCTTCGCCGCATCAAAGTTGAGGACCTGAAGCGATTCAAGGCTGGTCGCTCGCGAGAGGGCGACGTAAGCCTGTCCTTTCTGTAAGGTTGGCGGAGTAGAAAGAAGAGAACGAGACGTCAGCCTCGGGCCTTTGCTCCTTTTGAAGACAGAGCCGGCCAGATGCACCTCGAAGATGCGGCGCAGGTCGCACTTGACGCGCTCGAGGGCTGTCGGGAAGAGCGATGCGTGTCAGCAGTAGCAGGCAGAGACTGCAACCGGATGAAATTTGACGCACTCTGTCCCTGAGCCTTGTGGATTGACATTGCCCAGGCGACTGAGGGCACGAAAGGACGAACGAGGTTAGCACGGAGCAGACGAGGGGCTCAGCGCGAACAACACGCACGGATGAGCGGCAGCTGGTATGCATGTCAGGAAAGGCGATCGGTCAGAGCCTGGCACGAGTCGAAGGAACGACGAAAGACTCCGAGGGGGGCGCACCTGCTCCCGCTGGCATTTCATCTCGCCGTCGGGGCCGTCGATCTTGAAGAGGTCGCGCCGTACGAGGCGGATGATGCTCGTGCCGGTCGACGTGTGAAATTCGACCACCGGGTAGGCCGTCTCGTCGCGGTCATTGGGCATGTTTTTGCCCTTGGCCGAGCCAGAGTCGGTCTCCTCGGATGAGAAGCGCACGCCGTCACCGTACTCGCCGCTGTCGATCATGGCCTTGTGCTGCTTTTGCGTGCGAAAGCCGAGGACCTTGCCGACGGAGCCATTGACGAGGTCGTCGTCGTAATTCTGTCGAGAGAGATTGAGGAGATGAAGGGCGTCAGCGCCTGGAACCGGGCAACGCCTGTCTCAGTCGAAGGTGAGGGAGAATCGCACCTTGAGCAGCATGACCTGGGCGTCCTCCTTGAGTTCGAGTCGCGGCTCGGCCAGCATGTTGTTGAGCTCCTTCTGCAGCTGCTCGGGCGTGCCGCGCCAGGTCTGGCCGGTCGAGTCCTCAGCCTTGAAGTAGTGAGGGTCGCCCCGGAGTTGCGTCAGCCTGCGCGCGTTTGACGACGACACGTCCTGTCGTAGCGGCCACAGCTCGGTCGGCGCGAGCCCGTCGGCGTATACGACCTCGCGGTCGAGCTTCTTGAACTCGCGGATTGACGCGACCGATAACTGGCCGAATCGCATCTCGTTCAGCATGTCGACCATTTTCTGGTCCTTCTGACGGAAGACCTGCGTCAGATTGACCGTGCGCGAGATGGTCTCCTTCCACAGCTGGGCCTCGAACGCAAACTTGACGCTGTCATTCTTGGCGACCGGGGGCAGCTGGAAGAAATCGCCACAGATGACGACCTGATCGGGAGGGAAAGGAGCAGACCGGATTTTAGTCCGTGGCTGACGGCGGCCAAGTGTAAGAAGGCAAGGGAAGGGTGTATGCGCACCTGCAGCCCTCCGAACGGCGCTGGGTTGCGTCGCAGCACCTGGCCGATTTTGCCAAGCTTATCAAAGAGCTCTCCGTCGACCATCGAGACTGACGGGAGACCGAGGTGCACAGGGCTCGGGTGTCAGCGCGCTCACATGGACCACGGTTGAGGAGAGCGGACAATCGTGACCGGGACGCACCCTCATCGATGATGAGCGCCTTGGTCCTGGTCCAGCGCTGCATCGCCTGTTGGTTCTTCCGAATTTTGGTCACGCTAGATGTTCGTCGATCGACGACATGGTCAGCTCCGATGACAGAAAGAAGAAGCGGTAGGGAGAAAGGTGAGACGCACAGCTTTTCGACGGGCTCGATGCCGATGCCGATGCCCGCCCACGAGTGCAGCGTCGACCCGCCAACGTGACAGGCAGCGATGCCGGTTGCGGCCGTGACGGCGACGGCCTCGGTGCGAATCTTCCACTTCTGCTTGAGACGCGAGATGATCTCGCGCAGCAACACCGACTTTCCGGTACCTGCCGTGCACATACAACCCTTCTTCCGTCAGTCCCCTGCGCCGCGCTGATGTGCAGAGTCAGTTGATACAGGAAGAGGACGCACCGGCTGAGCCGGTAAAGAACAAGTTCATGCCCTTGTCAACGACCATCTCGAGCACCTTCTTCTGCTCGTCCGACAGCACGATCTTGCCCTTCTTCATGCGCGGCGGGTCGACCGTGACGAGCGGCTTGTGAGCGGCCGCTGCCGACGAGCTCTCTGCCTTTGGTTCGAGCGCAGCCACTTTCTTCCTCCTGTTGCGATGCGTCGAGGCGGCAGAGAGAGGGTCAGTGACGGTCCAGCGAGAGGCAAGGCACGGATCTGTGCGCCAGTGCGATGGCCCGAGGCGGGGCTCGAGCGGCGGTGGCGGCACTTCAGAAGCAGAGGAGACGCACGGAGCGCTCGCACCCATCAGATCGACCCACGTGTCGCTCGAGTCGCGCTCCTTGTGCGCTGCTTTGACCGCTGCGGATGAAGACGATGCCGCGGGCTCGGGTGCGCCCTGCAGCTTCTGGTACGACAGCACAGCGAGCCGCCGGCGACTCCTGGGCGACAGCGGCGCCGGCGCCGGCTCCTTGGGGTCCGTAAACGACGCCGACTTGTCGAACAAGCGCGACTTCTTGATTGGCGGTCTACAGATGAAAGAGAAGTTCAAAGGAGGGCCGGGGTCAGTGAGTTGTGCAGCTAGCGCAAGGGCGCGCTGAGTGGAGGTGGGCCGATGGGCGGCGCAACGGACAGCGTGTGGGCTACGCGGGGAGAGAGGGAGGCAACTGACTCGGCTGACCGGGATGGACTGTCATCGTCTAGGTCGAGCTCGATCACGTCAGAGAGTGCCCTGGCCTTGCCCTTCTTGGCGTCACGGTTGCTGCTGCTGGCGTTGGTCGACGACGAGCCAGACTTGGGGGCAAGTCCGCCGCCGCTGTTGGACGACGACGCGGCCGCGGCAGACGACCAGTCGCGCTTGATGGACGAGAGCATCGGTGGCGGCACAGATAGAGAGAGAGAGAGGAGAGGGTTCGACGATGCTGCTCAAGAGCGAAAGTCGAGCGAGCGAGGGCTGGGCGAGGTCTTGATGGGTCTGGATTTGTGAAGTCAAAGGAAAGGTCGAGGGACAGCAGCTTGATTTCGGGCGTCGAAGGACGCGCAGGACAAGGAACGGAAGCGAGCGTCAGAGCGTAAGCTTCGACCCGTAACTAAATCCAGTCAGGCGTAATTCGCGGGCGTAATCTCAAGATTTGGGCACCGGGAGCGCGCCCGCCCAGCGAGGCCCAGCGCTGGCCTGGTCCGCCGCTTCCCTTTCGCCTCGCCCCTTCGTCCCCCTCGCTCGCCCTCTCCTCCGTCCTCTCTCTCTCTCTCCGCTGTCAGCTTGTCATGTCTGCTGCCGAGACCGTACCCAAGACCGAGACCATGGACGTCGACACCAAGCCCACCGAGGCTGTCGCCTCGTCGTCGACGACCCCCGCCGCCCCGGTCGTGATCGCGCCCGAGGACGAGGCAGAGGCCGCTGAGGTCCTCGCTCGAGGTCAGTCCTGAGTTTCGGCCGGCTGTTGTGTCATCCTGCCCTGAGCCTTTCCAGAACCTGCCCCATGCTCCTATGTGCGGCGGGACTCAGCTGCTTCGCAGCCGGGATTGCAATGCTGACCTCGCTGCTTCTCTACCTGCCCGCCGTTGCGCCCGGCCGTCTCGCCCGCTTGCCCCCTCCCCCTTGGCCTCAGTCGAGTTCTACTTCAACGACTCGAACCTGCCTTACGACAAGTTCCTCTGGACCACTCAGGGCCTGCCCACCGGTCAGGGCTGGGTTTCTATCGCCCTCGTCTCTTCGTTCAAGCGCATGCGCGACCACCTGCACCGCGGCATCCCCTGGATCGCCGAGGCGCTTCGCAAGAGCGACGGCTTGCTTGAGGTGGACGAGAAGGGCGAGAAGGTCCGGCGCGCAAAGGAGCTCAAGCCGCCGACGGATGCGTTCGGCCGCTCGGCCTACGTCGTGCGTCTTCGCGCTCGCTCTGCGTCCTCCTGCCCCTTGCGTCCCGTGACTGATCACAGAATGCCTTCTCACCCACGGCTTGTGCGGGGAATAACGAGCAGAAGGGCTTCCCCGATGACACGCCCGAGCTCCAGGCGCAGATGGAGAGCTGGTTCGCTCAATTCGGCAAGGTCAACGCCGTGCGCAAGCGCATGACCGAGGCTAAGGTCTTCAAGGTGCGCCCCTCCTCCGCCCTGTGTGCCTGCATGTCGGCGGTCTGCCGCTGATTCGAGCCTTCCCTCCGGAACAGAACTCTGTCTTTGCCGAGTTTGCCACCATGGAGGACCTCGAGGCCTTCCTCGCGCTGGATCCTAAGCCCAAGTTTGGCGAGACCGAGGTCGTCACCATGTCGAAGTGCGTTGCTGTTGCTGCGCTCCTTGCGCCCACTTCCGAGCCGCTCTCCAGAGCTGACCGTCGCCCGCTCTGTGCTCCTCTTCTTGCCACAGGGATGCGTACGTCACGATGAAGATGGTCGAGAAGGGCATCGACCCGAAGACCAAGTCGCGCGGCGGCGGAGGTGGACCCGTCGGCGGCAAGTTTAACGCCTTCAAGCAGATGAGCCAGGATGCCTCGTCGACTGGGTCCAAGCGCCGCCGCGGCGACGACGATGACGGAGGCAAGGGCAAGAAGCCCAAGCTCGCGGTCGAGATCGAGTACCTCGGCCAGAAGCTCAAGGTCAACGACTCGACCGGCCAGCTTGAGCAGCCGGAACTCCTCGTCCCGCCTGCCAACCATGTCCTGCGCTTCACCGGCTTCGGCCCCCGCGAGGACGGCGACTGGCGCAAGCTCAAGGTGCGCATCCACCTCATTTTGTTCCCGCGCAACGCCGCCTGCACCTGATCGGCTCCGCTAATGCCGCACTGCTTTCCGTCTGTTTTTCCTTTCTGCAGGAGACGCTCATCGGCCTCGGCTACCAGGCTCCCTTTATGGCCATCCCCAAGGATGCCGCCGCCGGCTCGTTCGAGAACTCTGCCGCGCCCTTTACGCCTGAGGCCGTCGCCGAGCTCAACGCCAAGGCGATTGAGATGAACGGCCAGCCTTTGACTTTCACCGTCGTCGAGGGCGACGACCTCCGCAACCACTACCTCGCCCGGGCCAACTTCCAGGCCAAGCGCGCGCTCGAGGACGCCAAGTCTAAGGGCACGTCGTCGTCGGGCGGCCGTGGGGGAGCCCGGGGCGGCCGAGGTGGACGCGGTGGACGCGGCGGTGGACGTGGTGGTCGTGGCGGCAACAACGGTGGCCGCGGCGGCAAGAAGGACGAGAGCGAGAAGATGGACACCGACTCGAAGTCGGTCCCCGCTGTCGAGACCGCTCAGCCCCGCGTGCGTCCTCATCTCCTTATTCCCTAAACTTCCTCGTCAACCCATCTCTTCTGAGTAGGCCACCGTCTGATGAGCTCCGCGTCTCCTCATCTCGCAGGCGATCGACAAGGACGCGCCCGCCGGCGAGGGCGTCCGCGGCAGGACCTCTGCCCCTGCGATCGCCTCGACCGAGTAAGCGTGCGCGCCACAAGCCAGATTGGTGAAAAGTAGGAGCCTGCGGTCTTGAAATCTTAATGACTTGCGTTCCGGCTCCTGTCGCGTTGGCGTTGTAAGCGGCTCGACCTGCAGGACGTGACAGAGTCGTTCGTATAGTGTCGTTTGATGCGTGTCACTGCTGCGGCAGGAAAGGGGCAAGCAGCGAGCTCGAGGGGCGCGTGCGTGCCTTTGTCCGGGCGCGCAGCAGCGCCCCCAAAAAGACACAAGGCCGACCGGCCTCCTCGCGTCGTCTTGCTCCCTCCCGACGACCAGCAAGCAGCCCTCCCCCTCTTTCCCCCTTCCACTCCACCACCCTGTGAGAAACCTGTCTCCAATCATGTTCGACCCCCTTGTCCCTCCGCTCCTCTGACGCCCGGACGTCCTCACTCTTCGCCTCCCCGTAGCAAGACCGCCACTCGCTCCGCTCGCTTGACGCGACCCGCTCTCCCCCCTTCCCCTTCCACGCTCACTCCTTCCCTTCCACACCACTCTTGTTCCGCCATGATCGTCCCTTCCCTCGCTTCGCTCGCCCTGCTCTCGTCCGTCGCTTCGGCCTCCTCTCACCGCGCCGGCCGACACAACGCAGCTGCCAAACGGCTGTCCAGCAACGCGCCCTCCTCGTCGGTCGCCAGGCGCGACGGCGGGACCGACGCCCGGTACGTCGATCCCCCCCGCATCTCCCTCTCCCGCTCCAACTCTTTTTCTCCCTCAACATGTTTAGCCCCGGTTGACTGACCTCTCTCTTTGCTCGTTCTGTTCAACAGTGCGACATTCTACTACACTGATGTCGGCCTCGGCGCGTGCGGAATCTTGCGTGCGTCCTCTACTCTGCCTTTTGCATGCCCTTCCTTACCTTAGCGCGGCGCGTCCAACCGTGCGCGTCACCCACGCCCGCAGTCGCTCCATTTGTTTTGCGCCAACACTTTTCACACCGTTGAGTGACTCTGCTGACGCGCCTGTCCTTGCCTGCTTGCTTGCAGACCAGAACTCTGAGCTCGTGCGTCCTCGAGCCGCCTCCCTCGAGTTTGGCCGTTGCAGTGTCTCCCCGTTGCACACCTCGGGCTGCGGGCTGACCACCCTTTCATCGCGTGACAGACCGTCGCCCTCAACAGTGACCAGTACGAGGCCTGGGGCTCGAGCTACCCCTCCCCCGTCTGTGGTCAGACCATTACCATCCAGTACACCGACTCGTCTGGCTCTACTACGACCCAGGAAGCGACGATTCAGGTGCGAGCTCGTTCCGGTGCCCCGCGCTGACTGCGCGCTGCTCTCGAACTCGCTAACGACAATCGCCTTTCTGTCCCCTTTGTGCAGGACGAGTGCCCGACATGCCCGTCTGGAGGACTTGACCTCTCGCCCGGGCTGTTCAAGGGCTTTGCCGACGAGAGCGTCGGCGTCATCTACGTCAACTGGTGGTACGGCTCATCGTCCTCTGGCTCGTCCGACACGACGACGACTACGTCCGAGGCCGCTGCCACCACGACCTCGTCGACCGAGGCCGCTTGGACAGCTGCCACGACGACCAGCAGTTCCGAGGCCGCCTGGACGCCGACCACTTCTTCATCCGAGGCTGCTTGGACCCCGACCACGTCCTCGTCTGAGGCTGCGGCTACGACGTCGACGTCTGCCGAAAACTGGAACATCGCTGCCGCGGTCGTCAGCAGCGAGTCGTCGTCGTCATCGGCCGCTGCCGCCGCTACAACCTCGTCATCGTCCGACACCTGGGTCGCTCCCTCCACTTCGTCGTCTGCCGAGGCTTGGGTCGCGCCTGCCACTTCGTCGACCGCCGACGCCTGGAGCGCCCCCACCACGACTGCCGCTTGGTCGGCCGCCGCTTCTGCCACCGCCGATGCGGTCCTCGACGGAGAGACCCTCTGCCCGACGTACGTCTCACGTACCCGCCGGTAAAAAAATAAAAAAACGTCTTCCGTAGGGCGCTGACCCGACGCATCTCGCTTGTGCGCCTCCTGCAGCCCTCCTCAGTTTGTCGTCCTCGCCAACTCGACCGTCCTCTACAACGGCACCGTCCCTCTGTTCCTGAACGAGTCGCTCGCCGTGCGTCCTTTGACCTTCAGCCTGATCCGCCCTGCGTCTCGTGCCCGTGCTGACATCTCGGGCTTCTGTGGCTTCCACCAGGCCTCGGCTAACGCCACCCTCTTCAACGCTTCGTCGCCCTACGACGTTGCCGACTACATCTGCTTCAACGCCACCCTGTTCTCCATTGAGCTTTACGAGTCGTTCTCGGCCAACTCGTCGACCAACTCGACCGTCCCCGCCTTCGGCCTGTACGCGGCCAACGCCACGGTCATCGGCGCCAATTCGACCTCGACGAATGACACGACCTACCTCCTCGGCACCAACATGACGATCTCTTCCGCGTTTGACGCCTATGTCGCGACCGCCAACGTCTCAACCTCAATCTTTGACGGCGGCGCCGACAACGCGACGTCGCACGGTCTCGTCGAGATTCTCGACATGCTCGCCGCCTCGCGCTCGTCGGCAACCGCCGGGTACCTCGAGGACTCGATCGTCGATGAGATCGACGAGGAGGACGAGGAGGACGACGGCCTCGAGTGGTGCGACTGAACGCCATCTCATCCTCTTCCTTCCGCCAAAGCAAAACTCAACATCTCGCACTCTTCTGCTGCTTCTCCTTTGTCTCCCTTTTGACGACCCGTCCTCTGAGCCACCTCCTCTTTAACAATCAACTCGCATATCTCGGCATCGCACACGATTTTCCTTCCCCTTCCACACCGCTCGTTCTGCTAGACCTGCATCCAGGCATCCCCGGCCCAGGACGTTGACCGTCCCTCCCTTCTCACCCGGCTTCCAATCAGCGCAACTGTATCTGCCTTCTAACTTCTTTCTTCTTCTTTCCTGACGCGTACAATCCCTTTCTCCTACACGACGCTTTATCACCCATCACATGAAGACTGGTCTTCAACTGGCCCACCAGCCGCAAGCAATGTGCGGGCCGACAGGGTCGAGGGGACAGAATGAGAGGGAGTATACATCGTATCTAGAGCAGATAGTCGGGTGGATGAGGAGAAGCAGGCGAGGCAGTAGGCAGTCAAGGAGAAGAAGGGTCTTGAGCAAGTTGCTGAAGAGGGACCGCAGCTTAGCTTGAGGCGTTGACGTCGCACTTGGGGTGCCCAGGCCCCTCATCCCGCCTGAGCGAGTTTGCGCTCTCGGCCACCTCGGCGTGCGTGAGGTGATGCTCGCGCACGACATCCTCGCCAACCTTTGACGTCACCGAACGGTCATACAGCTCCTTGTAAGACGGCTCGGATGGGGCGTGATCGCCACTGCTAGATGATGACTTTGGGTGGAGGACCTTGTTGAGGCCGGCTGCGCGGGAGGGCAGGGATGTCAGGGTTCAACGCAGATGATCATCGGCGGATGGCTGGGCACGCACTCTTGAGCTTGTCCTTCACCGACGGCTTCTCTTCACTCTTTTCGTGGACGTCCCCGACGGCGCCCGCCTGGCGCTTCGCCTCTGGCTGGTCGGTCCCGGATGGCAAGTCCTGGCTCGTCGGGGCAAAGTCTGCGTCTGCGCGCTCGGCAACCTGCTCAGCCTGCGCGTGCACGTCGTTCGAGTCAAAGTCCTTGCCAGACGCCGTCAAGCCTGCGCCACCACTTCCGGGGTGCGAGTCGCCGACGACCGACGTGGGAAAGTTGGCGCCTTGGAGTGTCGTTGCGCTGTAGTCGCCGCCGACAGTCCCGCCGCGCAAGTTGTCGACTGGGGCATCACCGAGCGCAGGGGCAGCGAAGGCTGCGCTCGAGCTATCGCCACCAGCGTAGGATGTTTGAGAACGGCCATCACCCCCTCCAGGGTGGTCGTCGGTCGTGCTGCTGGTCGGGAAGTGCGCGCCTTGGAGCGTGGTGGCCGAGTAGTCGGCCCCGACGGCGCCCCCTTTGAGGTTCTCAGCTCCGCTGGGGCCGAGCGCGCCCGCGGCATATGCTGTGGACGGAGGAGCGTCGACCGAAGACGTGTTGTCGTACTTGGGGTCGACAGTCGTGCCGGTCGGGAACGACTGGGCAGCGTCGGACGGGGCTTCGTTGTCCGAAGACTCTCCTAGGGTCGGGTAGGTCGGCGGAGCGCCGAGGACAGAGGCGAGGAGGTTGCTGGGTACAAGCGAGGCAAGACCGTCAATTCTCCATTCGCAGGGCTGCAATCAGAAAGTGTACTCTATGGGCACGCACGACATGGCGGGGGCTTGAGGCAATGAAAGAGAAGATGAGGGTGAACGATGAGAGGCGGCGATGGAGCTGGCCCAAGGACGAGCCCGATGGCGATGACGGGGCTGCGCGCGCCATGCAAGACAGCAGGTCACTTGGCTAGCCAGAGCGATGCATTCACAAAGGCTCTCCCGCCCGACGCCGCCCAGCGCCCAACTCCATCTGGGCGCGAGCTCTCTTGCCTGTGCTCAACAACCCGGTCCCCACCTCTCTCGTCGCGCCGCTTCCCTCGTCCTCTCGCTCTCTCCTTGGTCGCTTGTGCAACCAGAGTCAGGCACCCAGTCTTGCCATCCGCCCTCCTCACGGATCCGCCCCTGCAACAGCGTCCTCCCCACACTCTTCTCACGGACGATGGCCTCGCCGCAACCCGCCGCCCCGCCGGCTGCCGCCTTGCCTGAGCTGTCCGAGCTCCTGCGTCTGTCGTCTAAGCGCACGCACTCGCTCTACCTCGCTTCGTCGTCCTTCTCGCTTCCAGCCGACCCGATGTCTCAGCGGGCGGCCTACCGATCCAAGATTGTCGACGAGTATGCCGATTCGGTCGTCCTGCCGCCGTCGCTCGTCGGCGCGGGCGGCGCCGCCAAGCGTGCAAAGGTCGACGGCCCCTCCAAGGCTGGCCGGCTCATGATCGAGGGCGGTACATCGACGGGCGGGGAGAGCAAAGGACGGGCGGCCGAGGGTGGGCCGAGCCAAGAGCTTGTCAGCTACAGGCACAGCCAGGGCCTCAACGCGGAGGGCGGCGCCAACCAGAGCCGGCTCAGCAAGGAGCTCATGAAGCGCAAGGAGGCGAGAGAGGTCGTGCCCGAGTACCATCCGCAGTGTGCGTCGCTCTTTGTCCTCTCTCTCTCTCTCTCTTGGCTGTTCTCCTGCTTCTCGGCGGCTCGCGAGAGCTCTCGTGGAACTGTGCTGACTGATCTGCCGCCTTGACACCCTTTCCTCGAACGCGACCCTCATCCACTACCTTCACCTTGCCAACCGTTACAGGGAAGCTCACGCGTGTCATCTCGGGCCACCTCGGCTGGATCCGCTCGGTCGCCGTTGAGCCCGGCAACCAGTGGTTTGCGACCGGTGCCGGCGACCGTGTCATCAAGGTGTGGGACCTCGCGTCCGGCGAGCTCAAGGTCTCGCTCACAGGTCACATTTCGACCGTCCGCGGACTCGCCGTCAGCCCGCGACACCCGTACCTGTTCTCTGCGGGCGAGGACAAGGTGCGCGGCTTCGATCTAGCTCTCAGGCGTGCTTGGCCTCAGCTGGGCGGGTTGCCCCGCATCGGATGCTCGGGCTGCGAGCGACCGTCCCTCCGAACGAGCTCTGGCACTGACCGAAGCCGCTTAATCCCTTTTCCCTTTCGCCTGCCCACAGATGGTCAAGTGCTGGGACTTGGAGACCAACAAAGTCATTCGCCAATACCACGGCCACCTGTCGGGTGTTTATGCCCTCGAGTACGTCCGCTCTCGTCCTCTGCCCGCCCCGTCTTGGCCTTACGCGGACCGCTGACCACTGCTTCCCCGGCCCCTCGCAGCCTTCACCCGACCTTGGACGTCCTCGTCACAGGCGGTCGCGACGCGACGGCCCGCGTGTGGGACATGCGGACCAAGGCGCAGATCCACGCGCTGACGGGCCACACGGGCACGATCGCCGATGTCAAGTGCCAGGAGTCTGACCCCCAGATCATCACGGGCTCGATGGACTCGACGATTCGCCTGTGGGACCTCGCGGCGGGCAAGACGATGACGACGCTGACGCACCACAAGAAGAGCGTGCGCGCGCTCGCTATCCACCCGATAGAGTATTCGTTCGCGAGTGGTTCGGCCGGCGGTAACAAGTGCGTCGTCACTTCTTCCTCGCCTCTTGCTTTCGCGCGCCTGCTAGTCTAGCCACGGCTGACACCCCTCCTTGCCTCCCGTCTCCCTTTCGCAGCATCAAAAAGTGGAAGTGCCCCGAGGGCACGTTTGTCCACAACTTTTCTGGACACGACGCCATCATCAACACGATGTGCGTCAACGAGGACGGCGTGCTGTTTTCTGGAGGTCAGCATTTCTTGCTCGTCGAGGGTCCGCGCTCACTCGCTTCGAGCTGACCATTGCCGCATCTCGCGTTGCCAGCCGACAACGGGTCGATCACGCTGTGGGACTACGCCACGGGCAAGCCGTTCCAGCACATCAAGGACATCCCGCACCCGGGCTCGCTCGACGCCGAGAGTGGCGTCTTTGTCAGCACATTCGACAAGACTGGCACGCGGCTCATCACCGGCGGCGCGGACAAGACCATCAAGGTGCGCGGCCTCGACCTTCTTCCCTTTCGCCGCTTCTCGATGCTCGTCCGTGCTATGAAACCTGACCGCTTTCTGTTCCCGCTTCGCCCTCATGCTCTTTCACAGATCTACTCCGAGCAGGCCTAAGCCTGAAGAAGGATTGGGGGGGGGAGGCGCGTGTACGAAGGATCAGTCAGGAGGGAAGGCGCCTATGCATGCCTCATCCGGACTCCCACCCCTCACGACAGACCAGCGAGTGCAAATCATGTCACGCTTGTAGATGGGCAATTTGTTGCGACAACGTTCCTCGACCAGCCCATCGCGACATGGGCCGAGGAAGGAAGGGCTTTCCAGCCTCGACGCGTCGGACTCTTGCTCGCCCTCGGCGGCCAACGAACATCACCTTTCGCTCCTCCGTTCGCAGCGTGTCTTCCCTTACCTGCGAAAGAGCCTCAAGCGGCCTCTGGTCCACCCCTCCTACATGGCGCAACCTTCCACGCGCCGGAAGGCCGAAGTCCCCTTCCAAGGCCGACCGCACGATCAGCAGCAGCCCGCCCGCCGGCTCAGGCTCGATCTGCTCGACTTGGGCCCGCCCATCGACCCTGGTCGAGCATGGTGCCTCGCCCGTTCGGCCAGCTCGCAGTCGGCCGAGACCCAGCTGCCAAATTGTGCTCTCCCGGTAGAGCACGTGTTAGGAGGAGAGGGGGACAGCCCGCTTGTCCGGCTCCTGCGCCAAAAGCTCGCCCCTCGGCCGTCGGACCACCCTTCCTCGTCCGCTGCCGACTCTTCGACTGTATCGCCTCCCTTGCCGTATCGGTCGACCAGCTACCAGGCTCCAGGCGGTCCGAGGGAGAAGCTCACCTGGTCCGGCAACGCCGCGGTCTGGACCAAGGGCGTCGAGGTCGCCCGGAGCTTCGTCTTTGAGCCGGACGAGCTCATTCAGGCTGCCGTCTTCGCGTCGCTTGAGAACGAGCCGACCTGCCCCTCGTCGTCGTCACATCGGCCCGGCGAGTCGGTCCTCGATGTGACCAGCATGAGCGCGGCCACCGTTGTTGACGAGGCTGAAGTCGCCCAGCGCCCCGCCAGCAGGTTGAAGGCCAGGCAGAGCCAGGCGCGAGGGCCACGGATCTCGGAGGGGGCGTCGTTCGTCCGCCAGAGCGCGCATCCGCCCGCTCACGCGTCTCTCAACCCCAATGCTTCGGCCATCCTTCCCTCTGCTGGTCCCTCGTCGGCCGGCCGACCGGGCGTCGAGTCTCAACCGTCGGTAGGCTCGACGGCCCGACGCCGCCGCAAGCGCGCGCGGGCACTCTGCTTCCTGTTCGCCAACTCGCTCCTCGTCCACCTCGCGTCGGGCGCACGCCACGTCTTGTCTCTGCCATGCGAGATGGAGCCAAAGCTTTGGGCCATCGAAGGCGGAGGCGTCGCGTTGCGCTCGCTTGCGCCGCTCGAGAGCGCGCTGGGCGACGTCGCGCACGAACAGGGAATTCTCTATGTTGTCCGGCACGCGCTCGACGGGGTCATTCCCCTCAGCGCCAACATGGAGCAATCAGTCGTCCTCGTCGACCCGACACATCTCGGCCGCGTGCCGGCCCGCAACGCATTACCGGTCGACCTTATCGTACGCTGCGCTTCAGCAGTTGCTGCATCTGCCCTGGGTCCGAGCATCCTTCTGCCGGCCGACGGCTCGTCGCTGTCTCCCGGTCGGGACTTGAACCTGGGGGACGTCTTCGAGACGTCTCTCCAGAGCTCGGCTGGCGCCGCTACTGTGAAGCTTCCAGATCTAGCGAGAGCGGGGCCGCTCGTACAGCGCTGCCTCCAAGCCCTCGACGGTGTGCTGTCGGACGAAGCGTTGTCCTCGCTCCGGCTCGAGTGCATCCAGCAGGCCGGGCAGCACAGATCGACGGATAGCGCGGTCGACACGCAATTCCGGGCATTTGAGAGCGCGCTGCTCGCCCAGCTTGGGCTCGGGCAGCAAGTTCAGCCGTCGCAGTCGACATCCACCTCATCGGCTTCGCCGACGGCCTGGGAGAGGATCTCGCGGCTCAATGCGTCGTCGGAGGACCCGGCGTTTGGCGCGCTCTCGCCCCAGGTGCCCACCCACCTGGCGACTCCTAGCCTCAGACAAGCGGCAGCATCCGGGCTTGTGGATCAGCCTCGAGCAGCCTCCGTCCTGCTCGCGCTGCACCTGCTGGCCGAGGACTTCCGACTCGACATTCTGCAGTTCCAGCATCTGCGATCCCTTGGCGCTCTCGTCATGCGTATCGGCCTCGCCCTCGGCCGAAGGGACTGGGTCGACTATTGGTTCCGGCAAGGGTGCCCGATGCCTCATCATGATATTGCTTCTCGTGCGTCCTTCCACTCGACCCTGCGCGAGAGAGCAGCGCCTCAGGTGACTGAACTGACCCCTGATCAATCCGCCTACAGAGCTCTCGACCAATGTCTCTCTTCCCTCCCCCCCTGACATCTACGCCCATCTGCGCGCCGTCCTGGCAGGACGATCCGCGTTCATCGACCCATGGCCGCAAGTGCCGACGTCAAAAGCTACCAAGCAGCCGTCTCTTGCGCTCACCATCGCCGCTCTCTACTCAACGCTCAGCATCGTCTCGCCCGCCTCGGCCGCCGACAGCTCGGAGAAGGTCGTCGGCCTCATGATTGCGCACGGCCTGACCAAGGACCACCTGCTCCGGATCCCGTTTGGCATCGCGCTCCCACTCATGGCCGCGGTCAAGACGTGTCAAATGGCGCCGTCCGCGTCCTGGTCGCCTGCGTTTTTAAAATTGATCAGGCGGCCCGACCTCGCTGCGCGGCCGGGCACCGACAGGCCCTTGAAGTCACAGATGGTTCGTCTCTCTCTCACCACTGTCTTGTATTTGTCTGGAAAAGGCTGATCCTCTCAACTTGTTCGCCCGCCTCGTCAGGCTCCCTCCCCTCAGTCTATACGGGTACTGTCCGGCCCGCCGACGAAGCGCAAAGAAGGGGAAGCGTCGGCATCCACCTTTTCGAGCTTATCGCTCCGCTTTGGCTCTGATCGGCGCCTTGAGGAGGTCGACAGACTGTTGTCTACCGCTCGCGTGTCCACCTTCAAGCTGCGAGACGAGGCTGGTCTCTCGTGCGTGTCCTGCCTGCCTTTCCTTTTCCCCCTTCGCCCATCCTGAGCAGCGCAGCTGACCCCCTCACGGGTACTCGGCATTCGTCAGCGAGCAAGAGATTGCCACTCAGCATCAGGCTCACGCCGGTATGATCACGTCGCGAACGCTGTCGGTTCCGGCCGGCCAGGGCATGTTCAACTTCGCCAGCTGCCTTGCTTCCACGACAAATGTGTTTGTGATACCGGCCATCAACACGACGGTCAAGACATCGTGGGACGGCGGCGTCCACGTTGTCCAAGCCCCTGCGCTCGAACCCGAGCGGACACAGTGGCCCGACTTTGCCAACGGTGTCGCCCAGGCGCTGCGAATTCGGTCTGACTCGCAGGGTATCGACAGCTCGTGGATCGTCTACAACAAGCCGCAAGAACTCAACCCGTCTCATGGCGGCTTTCTGCTCGGCCTCGGCCTCGCCGGCCACCTGCGCAAGATGATGCCCTGGCACGCGTTCCCCTACTTTGACGCCCGCCACGAGCCGACGTCGGTCGGCCTGCTGCTCGGCTTTGCGGCCTCCCACCTGTCGACCGCCGACCCACTTCTGACCAAGATCATGTCACTCCACGTCCACGCGCTCCTCCCGCATGGTTCGCGTGAGTTGCACTCGACGCCGCTTGTCCAGGCGGCCTCCCTGATGGGCATCGGTATGCTCTACCTTGCGTCCGGCAATCGGCGGATGGCTGACGTCGCATTGTCCGAGATCCCGCGGGAGAATTCGTCCGAGGAGGCCCCGGTTGACTCGCAGGCGTACGCCTTTTCCGCCGCCATCTCGTTCGGTATGGTCATGCTCGGCCGCGGAGGCGAAGCGACGCGCTCGGGCGACCCGCTGCTCGTCGCTCGCCTGCGGACCCTCATCTCCGGCAGCGCTTCAGGTAGCAGCAGCGACAGCTGCGGCGGCGGCACCCGCTCGTCGAGGGATGTCAAGCCCGATCTCAACGTCACCTCAGGCCCTGCGACGCTCGCCCTCGGGCTGATGTACCTGCGCACCGAGCGCGACGAGATAGCGGCGATGCTCGAGATCCCCCAGTCGATCGAGGACCTGCAGGCTGTCCGCCCAGACTTGCTCTTCTCGCGCACGCTCACGCGCAACCTCATCCTCTGGAGTCAGATCACCGACACTGAGGCGTGGATCGACTCGAACGTGCCGTCCTTCATCCGGTCCCCTCTCGGCAAGCGCAGTCGAGATGGCGCGAGCGCCGGCTCGCGGCAGGCGATGGATCTCGCCCGATACAACATTCTGGCCGGGGCGTGCTTCGCGCTCGCGCTCAAGTATGCTGGCACGGCGCGGTCGTCGGTCCACTCTATCCTGCTTCGCAGCTACGATTCGTTCTACGCCCATGCGACCGTCAATGGTGAGCCTCTTCACCGCTTGCCCTGGCTCCCTGTCTTCGTGCATTAGCTGACGCCATCATCTGCTGTTGTACCGCCCGCCCCAGCTTCTTCCTTCCAGCAGCGCGTCCGTCTGAACGCCGCTCGGTCGTGCCTCTGCGTCGTCGCCCTTTCGCTCGCGATAGTTATGGCCGGCACGGGCGAGCTATCGGTCTTGTCGCGGCTGCGTCTCGCGCACGGCCAGCACGAAAGGTTTGGCTACGGCGTTCACCAGGCGCTGCACATGGCGCTCGGGCTGCTCTTTCTCGGCAGGGGCATGTCGACCGTCGGCAATTCGAACACTGCGGTCGCAGCGATGGTGTGCGCCTTCTTCCCCAATTTCAATATCCAGTCGGACGACAACGCGGCCTACCCGCAGGCGTTCCGCCACCTGTGGGCGCTCGCTGTCGAGCCGCGGTGCTTCGTCGCGCGCGACGTTGAGAGCCGCGCCCCCGTCTACCTGCCGATCAAGGTCAAGACGAAGGAAAATGGCGCGTTCGGCTCGCACCACCTCATCTCTCCGACGCTGCTGCCGTCCCTCGACCGGCTCGTCTCGGTCACAATCGACAGTCCGCGTTACTGGCCCCTGGTCCTCAACCTGCGGCAAGGCAAGGCCCGCCGGACGACCGACCCGCAGCACGGCCTGGCAGGTGTCCTCGTCAAGCGTCGCTCTGGCTTCCTCAGCTATGCCGACGACCCCAAAGGCAACCGTACCATCTTTGTGAAGGCTGGGTTGACGACCGGCACGGCCGACCTCGGATCCATGTCGGTAGCGCCGGTCGCGCAGGAGGGCCTCCAGAGCCTACGCGAATCGGTGGCGGCGTACACGTCGGACCCGTTCCTGCTCGCCTTTGTCCGCCGACTCTGCGCGCCACAAGCCGGCCCGTCGTCGCCCGCATCGCCGACGCCCAAACTGCAGAAATTCTGCGAGAGCGTGCTGCTCGAGTGTCTCGTCAACGACCAGCCGCATTTGATCGCCCTTTACCTGCACGTCCGGCTCGTTGGCCAGCGGCCGACCGACGCACCCCACCTTCTCCCCGTCACCCAGATGTGCAACCTCCAGCTGGCGACCGGCTTCGTCGCCCAGTCGTCGGGGGATCCGCGGCAATCTGCTGCCATCCTCCGTCAGTCGTTCCTCCGCGAGACGCATGGGGTGATGACGGTATCCGCGCTCGATGTCGCACGCAACGCCCGGCTCCGAACGCACCTCGGCTCCTACCTGCAGACGGGCGGCGAGGCGCTGGAAGACCTTTCGTCGGGGGACCAGACTGAGCTCACGCTCTACCTCGCATCGGCTCGCGTGCCGCCCTTTAACGTTCTGGCCAGCCTAAAGGTCGTCGTGCTCGAGGCGCGGGCTGAGCTGAACGGGTTGGCTGCAGGACAAGGCGGCGCCGCCGTGCTTCGGCTCGCGGTCAGAGCTTCATTGAGTAGGCTGCAGACCGCCGGCGTGTCGAAGGGGCCGGCGGAGGAAGGCGATCTTGGATGGGTGGATGTGGCCCTTGAGGCCTGGCAATGACATGGAGCATGACCGGCTTAGTCACGAACGGCGCAGGCGGCAGACTTGGAAAGGCAGGGGTGTTAGGTGAGCCGGCGTATGCAGACTGGTGCGCCGACGGACGAGCGAAGCTTTCGCCCTGCGACCCGGGCAGCTTGCGAGAGTGAGACAGCAAGCAGCATGAGGGACCGAGGGAGAGCGTCCGCTGACCGGCCACGCCCCGCTCAATGAGCGAAGTAGGAGGCGGCGGTCCAGAGGAAGAAAGGGAGGCGATCAGACATTCCCCAACGCCCCGATCTAGCCCGTCAGCCGCCCGCAAGCGAGCAGCGTCGGGGGTCGATCCACTTCATCGACGGTCCGCGTCCTCGAAGGGAGCAAGACCGCATGTCCTCCGTGAAGGGGCGTGGGTGGAGCATCATCGTCTCGCCTTGAGTTGTGTGGCTAGTGTAAACTAGCAAGACCAGTTATCTCTCTATAGAAATGAATCCTGCAGAGTGCTGCGAAGGGGAGCGAAGATAAAGTGAGGCAAAAGTCAGTCAAGAGAGGTCCCGAAAGGGCAGCCTGAGGCAGGGGGGTAGGTAGAGGGACGAACTGGTCAATGAGGTTTCGACCCAGGTGCGCTGCCAGCCAGCCTTTTCAGGGCTCGCGCGTCGAAATTCGTGTGGCGCAGCAGAGGAGGCACCGCTATCGGCTCACGTGTGGGCGACAAGGTCGCGCCGCGCGGGCGCGCGCGCACGCGCAACACGCGCGAGGTCGTTGCAGTCGAACAAGATGCTGACGGGACGAGGAGCGAGGCGGCCTGGCGCAGCTTTCAGTCCAGTCGGAGGGGCGTGGACAAAGCCATAGAGAGGGGACATTAATCTCAAGACCCGAGTCGGGCAGGGAGAGGCAAGGGAAGGGACTGATGGCCACGCGCGCGGGGCGAGAGAGTCTTGGGGCGCGCAAGTCCTGGCTCAGAGACCGAGCTTGGAAGGGCGCAGGCGCGCGCCCAGGCCAACGGCGATGACTTCAGGCGGAAGTTCAGCAAGTGGAAGGGACGCGGGGTTCGACGTCATGTAGAAACGTCGTCAGCGCTGCTTGCATCTCGAATGCGTCTCCTCAATCAGCTACGAAAGAGACTTACGCGGCAGGCCGATCCAGAATCCTACGACGCGCACAACCAGCGACGTCGACGAGAGTGCCCACGTCGAGTGGGCGCCGCCGAGATGCGCCGTCGCGAGCAGGGATGCAACGAGAACGTAGCCGAGCGCACGGTGGTACTTCCAATAGCCCTTGGCCTTGGTTGTCCCGCCAACGAGGCCAGCGAGCGCAGGCGTGACAGTAACGAGGCCGAATACAATCTGCAGCAAGATTACGGCCACGGTCGCGAGACCGAACCAGGCATGCCACGTCTGCGTCGATGAGCGGGCGCGGGAGGGGTGTCAGCCACTACGGCCCGTCACTAGATGAGAGGGGTGGCAGGACGGACAGTGAAGTGGACCGCCCCGTGCGAGGCCTTATTCCAGTACATGGCTCCCGAGCCAAATGCGAGCACCGGCAGCGCGAGCAGGAGGATGAGCCCTTGGTGCAGCTTGAGGCCCTTGGCTGCGGCGGGGTCGAGCCCGGGTCGTGCAGACGAGCTCGGTCAGCCCGTGATGAACAGCTCGACAGCGGTAGGATCGCCCCGGGCATTGCGGGACGCACCCTTGGCCGAGGGAGATGCAGTTGGCTGGAGCTGGCCGATGGCTGCTCCGGAACGAATGTCAGCGATGCGGTGTCGGCGACGATGCAGGCAGGCGGCGCAAGGCGGGCGACGGGACGCACCGACGACGAGGAGCGCGATGGTCAGGCTCTGGGCTGTCGGGTGGCCGGCGAACCACGAGATGCTGGGGTTCTCGACAACTATCGTATACCAGCTCGCGCCGACAAACAGGATAAGGCCCATCAGGAGCGTGGCGAGGGCGAGCGAGTCGCCCGGGCGGGCGTTGGTTTTGGCGGGGACGTCCGACGGCATACTGCCGGCCGAGCTCGACGAATCAGATGAGGGCAAGAGTGCCTGCTGCTCGGCCGCACTGTCGGGCGAAGAGCGGGACATGCGACTGGGACTGCCGGGGCGGGGCGAGGTTCGCGAGCGGGATCGAGCAGGATCGAGCGAGATGACGGTTCAGGCATCGGAAAGCTTCGACGTGGCTGGGCGCCAAAGAGACCCACGCGGGTCTGCAAGGACTCCGAATCGTCGGCCGCGCGGTCCTGGACGGCGCGATCAAGACGCGCGATACGCCAGGCGCTCGGCATCGTCGAGCATCAAAGTTTGACAGGCGCAGACAGCTGCGAGAGCAGAGCGGATAAAAAGGCATGGTCATCACGCATTTACGGCCAGACGATGCTGGCGCTGTCGAATGGAGGCGCGAGCGCGTTCTATCCGCCGCCTGCCGCAACCCACCGGCGTCCAAGCCGGTGCGAGTACAAGTTGACCATGCTCGTGTGCGTCTCCTCGAGACCAGTGTTCTTTTCCTCTTCCCAGTAAACCTGGCTCGCCCGCAGCGCGGGGCACATTGGCATGAGCTGCGCGGCGACGAGCTCGGCGAGCAGCGGTGACGACGTGTCGAGCGCCGTAAAGCCGAGGTTGATATGCGACAGCGCCGACAAGGTGGACAGGTTCTCGACATGTTCGGCCTGTAAAAAGGGAGGGTGGGGGAAGACGTACGTCAGTCAAGACTCGAAAGGCTTAGCACGAAAGCACGAAGGCGCACCACGTCTGTGTGCAGCCGGTTGACGGCGAACTCGGCGTGCTCGCCAAACAGGCGGACGGTCTGCAGGCTGGCGCCCATATGCCGGCCGCACTCGGCCAGGCAGTGCAGCCGGTTTGAGAGCACGTCCTCGAAGCCGACCCCGAGCCGGCTCGAAACTTCGATCGACAGGATGCGCAGGCGGATGCCCGACCGGGCGAGCGCGTCGAGGAATGACCCGAGCTGGTTCGGCGAGAGCTGGCAGCCCGACATGTGCAGCGTGTGCAGGCGCGGATGCAGCGCAAAAAAAGGCAGCAGCGGCGTGATGTGCAGAACCTGTGGGCGCGAGTGATTGATGAACTCGGGGTCGTCGAACTTCGAGCTGTCGATCGTGCGCAGTCAAAGGACGGGGATCAGTCAACAAGGGTGCGGAATGGTTGAGGGGAGAAACCAAGAGGATACCCACGTCTGACAGACGATGGAGACGCTCTCCAGCAGGTCGACCTGGACACGCTGGCCCGTCAGGGGGTTGCGCAGGCTGCTGGTGAGCGCCGCCGGGAGCGGTCCCTGGAGGGACAGGTGCCGCAGCGACGGCATCGACCGCACGAGCGCCTGGAGCACGGCGCCAGGCTCGCAAAGGTCTTCGTCGAGCGCGGCCTTCTCGTACAGCGCATTCGTGAGGACGTCGAGCCATCTGCAGTGGGTTGGGATGGCCGTCAGTCGTCGCGACCCAGGGTGCGGCTGTTGAGGGACATGCGAGCGACGCACTGGACGCATCGTGCGAGCCTTGGCCGCTGGAACATCCACTCGAGTCGCTCAACGGTCGGCACACACGCTCTTTGGAACAGCAGGCCGACGGCCGCCCGCTCCCACCGCTGGTCAACCTGCCGAAGGGCGCCAAGGTTTCGCAATGGGGGGAGGACGCGCGCCTGCGTCTGGCGCCTGGGCTGATCGAGCTGATAGTCCCAACTGACATCGGGGCCTTCGGTGTCCTGATAGGCGCCGACGAACGGGCCGTAGAGCAGGACGTCGGTTGGTGAGAGTTCGCTGCCCAGCAGGAAGCCGGCCGTGTGAGCGAGCAGCTCCTCTGGCAGCGATGCGAGCGACGTCGAGACGTCGACGGCTGGAGGTCGGCTGCCGTCGAGTAATGGGGGCGCAGCGTCGTCGTCGAGGTGCGTGTAGTGAATTGCGTCGGCGAGCGAGTCTGACATCTCGAGTGAGCGGCTTGACAGGGGGATGATCGGGCGCCTGTCAAGAGGCTGAGCTGGAGGAAGAGGGTATAGAGCGAGTGAGGGTTGAGCGGCAAAGCAAATACGGCCGTCCTTCCCTCCCTTGCTTCGTCGGCCGACGCGCGGGAGAGACCCTATAGACCTCGACCTCGACCTCACCAGCTTGACGCCGCCGACCTGTCCTCCGTCCTCCGAACCTACCTTTCCTCCCCTCTCTCCCCATATCACTCTCTCGATGTCGCCCTACCAGTCTCCCCCGTCACCGCCGACGTCTTGCCTGTCGACGCTGTCGGGTCTCCTCTTTCCCTCCGCCGTGCCCGCCGCCGCCGCTTCGGCCTCCTCCGACGTCAAGCATCCGTCCTACGCACCTTCGACGATGGACCTCAAGGCCAACAAGCCGCTCAGCAAGAGCTCCAAGATCCTCATCTTTGGCGGGGGCGGGACAATGGGCTCGTCGACGGCGCTGCACCTCGCCCGGCGAGGCTACACCGACATCACGATTCTCGACCCGTTCGAGATTCCCTCGGCGCAGGCTGCCGGTTCGTCCCTCGACGCAGCGGAGCCGCTGCGTCGATTCCCTTTTTTAAGGTCGCTGACCTGACCATCATTACTTTTCGACAAGGCTACGACCTCAACAAGATTGCAGGAGGGGGAGAGCGTACTGGCTGGCGTGGACAGCTCGCTGGTGCGTCTCGCGCCCTCCTGGCGGCGGACCCTCGTTCCCCCACGTGCCTGACCATCCCCTTGCCCATCGAGACGGCTAGGCGAGATTATGAAGGGCTGGCGAGAGGATCCTGTCTTTTCTCCTTACTACCACGAAGTTGGCCGCGTTGCGTCTCCTCTTCTGCCCCACTGTCTGCTCTATCCCTCTTACGATATAGAGACTGACTCGCCCCCCCCCCCCCCCACACACCCTTGATCACATCGCTCAGGTCACGACGGCGCATGGCTCACCCGAGCGGATCGCCAGGCTCAAGGAGACTTTCAAGGGCATGTTAAAGCGCAATCCCGTCGTCGGTAAGACATACGAGTGGCTCGACTCGAGGGACCGAATTGTCGAGAAGATGCCGCAGCTCGAGGGGGCGCACATCGACGTGCGTCGACAGCCCCTTGCGTTGCGTGAGGCGTCTTGCTTGACGCTGATGGGTGCTGCTTTGATTCTATCTAGGGCTGGGAGGCCTACTGGGTCACTGACGGCGGATGGGTCGCCGCCAAAGACACCATCGAGTCGGTCGGGCGCGAGCTCGAGCGTCTCGGCGTCAAGAGCGTCTTTGGCCCGTAAGTGTCTCTCACTTTCTCCTCGCGGCGCCCTGTTCTTCTCTGACTCATCTACTCTACCTCGGCTGTAGTGCGGGAAAATTCAAGAAGCCTCTTCTGTCGGCGGACGGCAAGACCTGCATCGGCGCCGAAGCTGAGGACGGGACGACGCACCCGGCCGACCGCGTCGTCTTAGCCTGCGGCGCCTGGACGCCAACGCTCATCGACTTGCAGGGCCAGTGCGTGTCCAAGGCCTGGGTCCTAGCCCATATCAACCTCACGCCCAAGGAGGTCGAGCGCTATCGCAACATGCCCGTCCTGTACGACTCTCAGCTCGGCTTTTTCTTCGAAGCCTCCAAGGACGGCAAGATGAAGCTGTGCAACGAGTCAGTGCCACCGCACTGTGATGCTCGGACCCCTTTCTGGCAGCTCGGCCACTGATGCGGTGAGCTCCATCGCTTCCGTCCTCGCAGGTTCGCCGGATACACGCGCATCATCCCCTACCAGCCGTTCGGAGCGGTCAAGCCGTCCCCGCTGAGCGTGCCGCGTAGTCACGCAGTGCACCCAACGGACACGATGCCCGAGGAGGGTCTTGACGACATCCGACGGCTGATCAAGACGCTGCTGCCCGACCTCGTCGGCCGGCCGCTCGTCGACGCGCGCATGTGCTGGTGCACCGATACTGCCGACGCCGAGTGGCTATTCACCGAGGACCCGCGCTGGGCCAATCTGTTCCTCGCCTCGGGGGACAGCGGCCACTCGTTCAACACGATACCCTTTGTCGGTCACGAGATCGCCGACCTGCTCGAGGGAAAGGTCCGTCCTCATGTTCGCTCGTGCTTCTTTCCTCGCCTCTTCCTGACACAGAGCATGCGTTCCGTTGCCCTTGCAGCTGAGCGCAGAGAAGCAGCGCGCGTGGGGCTGGCGCCCTGGCCGTGGCGACCCCGACCACACGGGACGAGGCGGGCCGGCGCCCGTCGACCTGAAGGATAGGGACGGCTGGGCGCACCAGGACCCAGCGACCGAAATTTGAGGTTGAGGAGGGATGGCGCATGAAGAGGAGATGCTATCAATGTCGGAGGGGCTCATTGCAACGCGCCGATGCGTCCTTTCTGATCTCCCCTCAGCCCGACGACTTTGACTCTGCCCTCAGCACAGCGGGGAATGCATGACCTCCCCATCGTCTCATCCCTCTCCGATGGACGACCCGTCGACCGACGGCCTTCTGAACTGCTCACCAACCGACGACGCCGCCAACGTGCCTCCGAGAAGGTCTCGATAGCGCGCAACGTGCTGGTCGTCCGTGCCCTCGATCCAAAGGCGACCGAGCTGTCTTAGCGGAGCGCAGTCAGCAGATGGGAAGAGAGTGCACGACCGGTCGCTGCCGTTGGAGCGCGGCGTCTCAAGGTCTGCGTGGGGCGAGCGCTGCGAAACATCCGGGAAGGGGCGCTCGATGCCTCGCTTGGACATCGAACGGACATTCGAGGTCGCCAGCGACGACGCCCAGCAGTCCTCCTTGACGAGGTCGGCAGGGGCCGGACGGTAGACCGAGGCGTCAGGGACGAGCGGCAGAGGCAGCAGCGCCGGGGCGACGACGGCCGGCTGTGGACTCTTAGACCGTTTTCGACCGAGCATGCGTGCAAGGAAGCTGGGTCGCCTTACGAGAGTTGCGTGCGGAGAAGGCGGTCCGTTGACCTCCGAGGACGGTGCGGTCTGGAGGAGCGACGGTTGAGCAAAGCGATCGGGCGTCGCAGAGAGCGACCGTGTGCGCGACACCTCGGGGCTCGTCGTGATTTTCAGAGTCGGGGTTAGGGTGGTCCCATCGAAAGTTTCGCGAAGGGTCGTAGTCGATGCGACGCTGCGGCTCCGGCCGGCGAATGAACGCCATCTCTCGATCTCGACGGACGAGGGCGAGCTAGGTCTACTCTGGGCGACGTTGCGGCCTGGAAAGGTACAAGAGCCGAGGGTCAAAGAGGTGCTCCAGCATGCGCGAGTCAGTTTACACGGGCGCGAAGGACCTACCTGCCGTCTTGTCGACCTTGCGCGGGTCGAGCCGCGGAGCTGACTTGCTGCGCTTGATCGCGAGGGCCGACGCGAGCGAGCTGCTCTTGGGCTTGGCCAGTGGAGCGTGCGGCGAGCTAGGAGGCTGTTGCTGGCAGTGGCACGCGCGAAGGAGGATCTCGTCAGCGGATGCGGAGGGGCGGGCGGGCGGGAATCGAACGCCGGGTCCGGAAGCCGACCGGGGGGCAGACGCGACGCACAGGACTCGCCGGCTGCAGCGCGTCCGCTGTCTCGACCGCCTATGAGGATCGGCTGTGTAATCAGCAGGGCTGATGGTGTGGCCAAAAGCACAGAGAGAGGGCAGGATTCAAAGGCGCACCTCTTGGAATTGCTCTGGGTCGAGCAGCACGATGGCAGGGAGCACGGCCGCAACAGGGACCGCCATCGTGGCCGCCGCCGTGGTCGTGGTCCGGTCCTCGACCGGCCAGCAGGCCGCGTCCGCCAGGAGCCACGTCTGGTAGGCCGAGCAGTGCCTCGAATCGAGCGTCGACCGGTCGCAGTTGGTCGTGGAGGAGGCGAGCTGATCGTGCCCCCCGGGCATCTTGGGCGAGAGCCTGCTGGGGAGCCGAGCGGGGTGGGCGGCGTCGAGGTGGGTGCCAGCGGCAGAAGGCAGCTGGATCACTACTCGCCCACCAGAAGGATCCGCTGCAGCGGCATGTGTTGTGCTGCCGCCCTGTCTCTCGCCTGATGAGCACGGCCAATCTGAGTGCGAGCGCGGACCTCCTTGGACGTCCCTCGATGGGGCCGGTGCGCGGACGAACTCTGCTGCTCGAGGCTGCTCGCACGGAGCGCCGCCGCCCTGGCTAGTGGGTGACTTTCCTGCCTGACGGTCTCCTACGTGCTCACCTCGACAGTCAGCGCAACTCTACTTGGTCAGCGGTCTCTGGACGATTTGCCTAGGCAGGCTACAGAGCCCGCCAGTCGAATGCGGTCCTGGTTGAGCCGGGTTGATGTCGAGAGGGAGCTGGTTTCGAGCCAGCTCGACGAACCTCGTGCTCTCCTCGGCGCCCTCGGCCCTCCCCGACGTCCACCTCGTGGGGCTCTCGCTCGTCCCGGTTGCATGTCAAGCTGATCGCGCTTGGCCTGGCTCTTAACTGCATCCATCCCCCTACACTCGTCGCCTGCTATGGACGAAAAGACGCTGCTCCCGCTGCTCCCACCGGCCGCCCAGCAGAGCCGCCGGTCGCCCATCACCCGGGGACGCGTCGTCGCGGGCTGCCTCTCCGCTGCCCTGGTCGCTGGCCTGCTCCTTCTGCACCCTCTGCCGTCTCGACCCGCCTCCTTGTCGCCCGATATCGTCGCGCCACAAGGCATCCGGCGATCGCCAAACTCCACCGTGCTCTGGACCCCTTGCGCCGATGCGGCCGACTTGCTTTGCTCGACACTAGTCGTCCCGCTCAACTGGCTCGACCCGGTCGAGGGCGAGTCGGCCGAGATCGCCCTCAAGATGCAGCCGGCCGACAAGGGCAAGCGCAAGGGCTCACTTCTGATCAACCCTGGCGGCCCAGGGGGATCGGGCACCGCGCTCGCTCATCGTGGAGGCAAGTCGCTGTCGACCATCGTCGAGGGCGCGTACGACATCATCGGGTGCGTCCACCGGCCCGCACTGCCCATACACCGATCGAGGCTGATCGACATTCACTGCTGACTGTGGCCAGATTCGATCCTCGGTCCGTCGGACAAATCTCTTCGCTGCCGGCATCTAGCTCAAGCTGACCCTTGACTCTCGTCCGACCTTGCCAGGGGCGTCAACATGACGGCGCCTTTCGTGCGTTTTTCTCTCGTCTTCAGCGCGGGCAAAGCGTCCAAGCCTCTCAAATGTGTCTGACTCTTGCGCTGCCTCCCCCACCTGACTGCAGATGCAGGCCTTTGACGACAACTGGCAGGCGCAGCTGTTCAACGTCGAGAACATGATCGAATTCTCGCACGACCCGTCCAAGCAGGTCAACATGACGGACCCGGTCACGGTGAGTGCAGCCCCCATACGCATGCACACGTCCGACCATGCAGGTAACATCGGCTGACCCCTCTGTGGGCGCTTTTTCTAGGCAAAAGAGCAGCTTCGACTTCTTCGCCACCACGACGCCGTTTATGAGGCCCTGAACGAGGGCGTGCGCGAGCGCGTGTCGGAGCGCCAGCGCAAGGCGGTCAGTACGGCATTCGTCGTGCGTGACATGGTCGCGCTCGTCGATGCGCTCGGCGACGGCGACGAACTTGTCTACTTTGGCTTCTCCTACGGTACGATTCTCGGCGCGACGTTCGCGGCCATGTTCCCCAGTCGCGTCGGTCGGATGGTTCTGGACGGCGTGTCGCACTCGGGCGACTACACGTCGGGCCTTGAGGCATGGGGCTGGTCTTCGATGACCGACTCAGATGCTGTGCGTTGTCCTCTCCCTCTCTCCTCCCAACACCTCATCTCTTGCCTCGTCTTTCCGTCTGACCTCTCTTGACCTTCGCCGCAGGTCCTGGCCGAGTTCTGCCGAATCTGCGCCCTGGCAGGCCCTAAAGGCTGCGACCTCGCCCCGAAGCACGTCGGTCACCTGTCGTCGTCAGACGCCGCCGCCGCGGTGGCGAATGACATCAACGGTCTGATCGAGCGCCTCTGGGAGCGTCCCTTGCGGGTGCAAGACTCAAAGTTCGGTCCTGGGCTGCTGACCGCGAGCGAGGTCCACCTGCTCGTCTTCAAAGCGCTCTACAGCCCGCTCAGCTGGGCCGCCACTGCCTCGGCCTTGTCGACCGCCTTGCAAGGCAATGGGACGCTGGCGCGCAACCTCATCGGCCTCCCGGACGACGTCTTTGCCAGGGACCCCCAGCGCAAAGCTCTCGACGACAATGTCTACCACCACAAGGTCGACCGCGGAAGCGGACTGCCGACCCCCGCCATCCTCTGCTCGGACCAGGAGCCAGAGTCTGACAGCCTGGACGCC
This sequence comes from Cystofilobasidium bisporidii, assembly GCA_014825535.1. Lineage (NCBI taxonomy): Eukaryota > Fungi > Basidiomycota > Tremellomycetes > Cystofilobasidiales > Cystofilobasidiaceae > Cystofilobasidium > Cystofilobasidium bisporidii. The sequence continues at coordinate 34,059 of MVAK01000029.1, forward strand.
ATTCTGCAGCGCTCGGCTGAGGTACGTCTGCATCCCTCGCGACAATGCATGTCTCGCCTCTCGCTGACAGGTCAAGCTTCGCATCCTTCTTCAGCTGCGGACGCGCTCCTTTACCGCACCCGAATGGACACAGCTGATGCTGCCCTGCCGAACCGTTCGTCCGCGCGATCTCTTCCGCTACAATTCGTCTCCAAACACTCATCAGGATATTCCCTGCGTTCCACAGTGGACCGACCGACCATTCGAGCGCTACGCCGGCCCCTGGACCCAAGCCGACGGCCTGCGCACGACAAAGAGCAAGCTGCTCTGGATCGGCAATACCTTCGATCCGTGCGTCTTCACTCGCTCCCTTGCCAGCGCCTTTCAAACGCCTTCCAACTTACAGCGAATCTCGTTTGTCGCGCAGAGTGACCCCGCTCGCGTCTGCCCAGCGTATGGCTGACGGCTTCGGTCCCGACTCGGGCTCCCTGCTTATCCACGACGGGCGCGGCCACTGCACGTTGGCCGAGCCGTCAATCTGCACGACCAAGGCGATCCGTGCCTACCTCGTCGACGGCGTCGTACCCGAGTGGGGCACCGTCTGCCAGGCCGAGCCCGGTCAAATCTTCCCAACAAAGGACGACGCCCGCGCCGTCCTAGCGGTCGAGGATGCAGCGCTGCTCGACGCCGTGCGCGCGCTGCACCGTGCCATCGTCTGAGACGACTCGGGGGGGGGGCTTACTCTCGGATCTCCGTCTTCCGTTGATCTCTTTGATGCTACTTCTCGCCCTGACCACATCTCCGAGAAAGTGCATGCTGCCGGATGCCCTGCGCAGCCGCGACGAGAGTCAGTCGACCCAGAGAGCTGCAGGCGAGAGTCGGCGTGCGGCTCTTGCGTCTGACATCGCGCATGTCTTCACGACGACTTGAGACGATACCATCGTCAGCCGTCGCCGACAGGGCCAGCTTGCGCCGTCTTCGTCACCGGCACGCACAGCCCGACCAACCGACGCACCTGAGCACTTCCGGGCTCGTAGTCGTCGACGTCGCCCGAGGCCGTCGCCCTTCGCCGGCTATTCGAGGTGCCCTGCGCGCGCGGCCGCCTTGAGCAGACGCCGCCAGTGCTGTGCGTACGTGAGCGAGCTGACAGAAGTGATACGGCCTCTTTAGCGTTCACCCCCTGTCCTGGTCATCCTATCCCTTCCTCGGTTGAGGTGTCAAAGGGAAGACAGCAGGTCCGCGTCGCAGGGTCCAGCTCATAGCATGAGCATGGTGCGCTTGGCTGGCCCACCTCCGCTGCCGCCGAGCCCGTTGCCGTCGTCGGCCTCCGTCTCCGGATCCGTCATAGCTCGTCGATCGCCTGACGAATGCTCACGTCCGATTCCATCCTCGCCCAACCAGGGATTCATTCGCCGTACTCTCGTCCACGCTTTTCCCTCCCCCTCCACCTCCCTCACTCCTTCCCTCGGCCGCCTTGCTTTCCGAGGCCGCATTCAAAAGCAGCCCACCTTGTCGCCCGTCGTTGTCTCGCCGACCACCACCTTCCCCTCCCTGTTCCTCCGCAGTCGACCCCTCTACCGCTCCTCGCTCCGGACCGTTGCCACCAGCATGTCGCCCATCAACACGCCCCCGGGTTCGCCCAAGACCGAGTCCTTCTACGATCTCAAGGCCGAGCTCAAGAACGGCAAGATGCTCGACTTCGCTGACTTGCGAGGGAAGGTGCGTGTCCCAGTCGAGCTGCTGTCGGCGCGTTGGCGCGGCTGGCTGATGACGACTCGCGTGACCTCCCTCCCCCTTCTCGCATAGCCCGTCCTCCTGTTCAACGGAGCGTGAGTCTTGCCTTGACCTTGCTCCTGTACGCGGTCGCTTTATCGACCGCTAATATCGCCCCTTCTTCGTCCTTCCGCAGCTCCAAGTGCGGCTTCACCGGCCAGTACAGCGGGCTCCAGGCCCTCCACGAGAAGTTCAAGGACCAGGGCCTCGTTGTCCTCGGCTTCCCCTGCAATCAGTTCGGCGGGCAGGAGCCAGGAAATGATGCCGAGGTCGAGACCTTCTGCCAGGTCAACCACGGCGTGACGTTCCAGCTCGCCAAGAAGTCGGACGTCAACGGCGAGCACGCCAACGAGGTCTTTCGCTACATCAAGCACGCTGCGCCGGGCATGTGCGTCAATACTCTTGTTGCTTTGAGCCTCGCGCGGACTGAGCCTGACCGTGCCCTCCTATCTTCCGCAAAAGTCTTGGACTCACCCGCGTCAAGTGGAATTTTGAGAAGTGGCTTGTCTCGCCCGACGGCCAGACCGTCAAGCGCTACGCATCGAGTACGTCCACCTTCCCTGGTCCCCTAAGTTGTGCTCAGCGTCCTTACAAGATTCTTTGTCGCCCTTCCACAGCGACGAGCCCCACCTCGATCGAGCGCGATATTGAGGCCTTCTTCCAGAAGTAGAAGTGCTTGCTTCAGCCTGCAGTGTATCATATACCCCGCGACGTAGCGCTGGCTCGCCCGCCGACTGGCCTTCGAACCCCCCCCCCCCCCACGGCCCAATCCTCTGCCCACCTTGACGACTCATGACGTGCCCTCTTCCACACATTCGCTCTTCCAGATGAACTTTGGAAGTCGCCTGCCTCCTGCTTGCAAGAAACCCCTCCCCCGCGACGCCGCTGGAGTCTGTCTCGTGAGACGTCGCATCGGTACACTTCCGTGCGCAATCCGCGCGACCCGACCTGTCACTCATGTGGTCGTCGGAGAGGACTGGGCAAGCCCTTCTGCCTTGGCCTGGTCCATCAACCCCACGACCTTCTCCTCGACCGACCGCTGGGCCTTCTCCCCTCCTGCGCGAGGGTCTGCCGCGTTCCCCCCGTTGTCGACGCCGCCGTCGGCCGGAATCGGACTCGCTGCGGAGCCCGACTGGCCCGCGGAAGAGTCGGGCAGGTCAGTCGCGATCAGGCCGAGGTTCCCTGATGATGAGTGAGCCGTCGATTGCTCCTGCTGAGCGGCTAGACGGGCTCTAGCGAGCGCGGAATAGGCTCGGGGTCAGCGACAGCACCGGAAGCGCCTACAAGAGTGACCTGAACGGGTCAGTCCCGGGCGCACTTGTTACGCTTCTTGACGACGAGCCGGACCATGCGCTCCTGCTCGTTTGGCGTGAGCTCCTGCCAGTTCGTGATGCGCGAGAGCGTCTGTCGAAGAGGGAAAACCGAGGAGGGTAGGCGCGCGAGCGCCCGTGTTCAGTTCCGGGGCAGGCAAGCAGGGAGCAAAAGGGTCGGGCACAAGACGCACTCCGTCGGTATTGACGATCAGCGGACCAAGCTTGTCAATCTTGACGCTCTCGCCGCCTACCTCAAGCACTCTCGGCTGATCGTCGTCGGCCGGCTGCGACAGGTTGCCGTCGGGCGTGCTGCTGCCTGCTGTCGGCGCAGGCAGAGCGAGCCGCTCGTCCCCCGGTGAAGGGATAGCTTGGCCGTCGAGCTCGAGCGAGCGGTCGCCGCCCTCGCCGTGCAACTCGCGCTGCGAGTTCTCTTGCGAAAACATGGACCTTGGACTGGCCTGAGGCGGACCAACGGTCGATGCTGAGTGGGGCGGGCTGGCTGGACGGGTCCGAGAGGAGGTGGTCGCGTTGGGCTGGGCGCAGGTGCGAACGAGAGAAGATGCCGAGGGCAGCGCGCGTGGGAGGGGTAGGTTCCAGCTGGACGAAGGGGAGTTGGTGGAGAGGAATGCCAACCGGTACAGGATCGAACGAGCGCTTGGAAAGAATTGTCAGGGGGTAAGATGGCGAGGTTGGTGCGCATGAGGTTAGAGAATGAAGAGAGGGCTGACGAGGTTCGTCGCACCGGCCGACTGCCATCATCATCTCCTCCCGCAACTTCTCTCGACTGTTGCAGCAACGTCTGCGCCCTATCTTGCGCTACCTGTCCTGCACCTGCTGTCACTCGCATAGATTTCGTCCTCGCCTTCGCTTTCCCTTCGTGATGGAGCGGCTTGCCCGCCTGCGCGCGCAGGGCCAGGCGGTCCGTGCGAGGCTGCCCGACCACCTGCGCCTGAAGATCGCCAACGTGGCCGTCTACTGGAGCCTCGTCGCCTTCCACCTGTACAACACGGTACGCTGCTTTTTGACATACGCTCCTCTGGTTGGGATCGACAGTGACATGACGTCCGTCGCGCTTCACCCGTCCAGTTCTGGTACCGTCCCGCCTACCCGGCTAAGGAGACGTACCTGTCGCCCGGCGCCTACGCCTACTGGGTCTGGTGCGATTAGCCCCTTGCCTTCGCGCGCCTCCTCTTTCACCCAACGAGCTGCTTGGATGCTGATGCCCTTGTCCAATACTTCTCCTGCAGGCCACTCATCCATCTGCTGCTGCTAGGCTTCACCGTCTGCCAATGGATTCCTCGGGCGTGAGTCTCATGCGCGCGCAGCCCGTTTCGCCCCGCTTCCTCCCGTGCTCTTGTCGCAGCACGGCTGATCACACGAACCCTCCCTTTACTTTGCTTGGACAGGCGCTCGCTCGTAATTGAGAGCATTGGCTATCGCTTTGCCGTCATCGGGCTCATCAGTGCAGTTCGTCCTTCCCGCCATCAATTGAGGCCCGCCTCGGCCGCTCGCGAGCTCTCGAGACGCTGACGCACCCCCCCCCTCCGCGTCGTCCCAATTATTCTGCGCGCACGCTTCGACAGGCCTATCTCTATTTCCAGTACCGAAGGTGGTACATTCTCTCGTTCTTCCTCTCGCTCGCGCTGCTCGCCGTCGTCTCCAAGGTCTTCTATATCGTTCGCACCCGCAAGCGCATCGTGCCTGAGCCAACCAGGCTAGAGTGGGCCATCAAGGAGACGTGCATTCACATGCCGTTCTCCTTCTACGTGAGTGGGAACTCCTTTAACCTCTTTTGCCCTTACCGAGCCTTGTGCGCGGCATGCTGACTCCTTGACGGGTCCTCACCTCGCAACAGCACGCGTGGAGCCTCGTCTTGATGCTCCTGTCGCTCGTGCAGGCCTTCGGCAAGGACGTTCACCGCGAGCACGCCGGCGTCTGGACCCGCATTTTCGTCTGGCTCGCCCTTTTGTTCCTCGTGCGTCGATCTCCCGCCTATGGCTCGCTCGTTTTTTGCCTCTTGTTCTGCGCTTCTGGCTGACAGACGTCACGGACCGCTCGCCGCTCGCCTTGTCGTGCGGTGCTCAGACGCTCAACTCGGTCGGGTACGCGTACGCCTCCGAGGTGGGCGACCTCGCCGGCACTGCCGTCATTGTGCGTGTCGACTCATCTTGACAGGTCTTCCGCATCACGTAAAGAGGCACTGACGACAACACTGATTCATGCGCTCCCTTGCGCGGTCAAATGTACACCAGACGTACGTCCTCTGGGCCATCTTCGAGCATCAGACGTCGATCCACACGATCCGGTGGAGCGCGCTCGTCTTCGCCGTCCGTCCATCCTTATTTGCCCGCCTTCCACTGTCGCATTCCCTGTCGCTGATCCTGACACCCTTTCCCGACGACTTGCGCACGGCTTCGCCTTACCCCTCCCCCCTGCATCAGGTCTTTTCCTCCCTCGCGTTCCTCGCCACACTCCGCTCGTCGCTCCTTTACCTCTCGCCATCCTCCAAGAAGCCCTCCCTTGCTGCACCAGGAAACGTCGACCCTGTCCTCCCACCCCCGGGCTCTCAACCGCCGACGCACGTCCGTCGTCCACGGGCAGGGACGCGTACGCGCTCTGCCCAGGGCCCGCCGGGAGCCCCAGGCGCCAAAAGGCCTGGAGGGAGGAAGCGGAGCGCGACGGCCGCTGCGGCTGTCGCGTTTGCAGGTCCGAGTGGCAGCGGGTCGTCGAGCGCAGCAGGGCTCGGACCGCCACCGGCAGCCGTGTCTAGGCGCAAGCTCTCGCACACCGCAGACGATCGCACACCGTTGCTTCGGCGGGTGAGCGAGGGCGGTGCGACGGGGTCAGGCGCGGGCGCCTTGACCTGAGCATCGGTCGCGGCCCGGATATCTCTTGGGACCGCCTGACGGACATCTGTCTTCTTGCATGCCTGCTTTGTCTCTGCCTGGCCTCGGGAGCAGACCGCGGACGGAAGGCAAAGAGTCGTCGTCAAAGCAAGCATGGCCGTAAGAGGCGTCGCGGCCGAAGGTGCTGAAGCAAAGGTGATGGAAGGAAGGTGGGTGCGTGAAGTCGGTCGCACGCAGAGCACAACGCAACATCGACCGTTCTCCACCTTGAGCGCGTCGCCTCGCCCGCCTCCCCTTCTACTACCCTGTTGACCTCTCCTTCCTGCAGTCTGCCTTCGTCTCGACAAAGGCGACTCAGCAAGAGAAGGAGGGGGCGGATGTGCTCCCTTGGTCTCGCACAAAGGCCTAAGAGACGTCCATCCGCTCGCCCTCCCCAGGCCCTTCCTCAGCCCGCCGCCCGCGCGCGTACTCGGTGAACTCGTCGAGGATCGACGGCCAAGAGTCTGTGTCGCCGCGCACGGGGTCAGATGGAAGCGCTCGCGTCAGCATGGGAGGAGTGATGGAGCAGCAAAAAGGAAAGACGAGACGAACCCTCTTCGTCGTAGACGTCGTACGTGCTCGGGATCTTAACAGCGTACTCGATGAACTTGCAAGGTTGAGCGACAAGAGAGAGGGCATGGGTGGGGGCGTCAGCATGCCTGACTCCCTCGAGTCCAGAGCGGTCAGAGCCAGAGAAAAGGCGCAGGGCGAAGGGCACGCACCAAGCTCCAAACGTCCCGGCTGACGCCCTTGACCCCCTTGCTCTCCAAGAAGGCGCACCACCAGCCAAATTCGCGCGGACCCATGGCGGGCTGGCCGTCGGCCGTTTGAGAGGCGAGCGCAGAGGGCGACGAGGCGAACGCTGGTGGGAGGAGGGTCTGCCAGAAGGCGAGGGCTGCGCACGAGAAGTACGGGAGGGGGTCAGAACGGCCGCGCAAGAGGGAGGGGATCATATGGAAGGGTGGGGACGAACCAGTTGCGCGATCTGCAAGGTGCGGCAGTGAGAGGCAAGGTGGAGAGCGCGGTCAGCTCGACGGGGGCTGCTACGGGGGCGCGCCACGGGCAACTGCCTGGAAGGCAAAGGGGTTGGGGCAGCAGTCGCCGGAAAAAGGAAACGCACCGATCACCTTGGCCCCGTCGACCCGGCCGAGATCGTACACGAAGCGGTAGACGCTGCGGAAGTACGCTGGCTCGGCGCCGAACGCGGTCCGCCAGCGGGCGAGCTGATCGCGCATGCCCGAGGTTGAGTCGATCCTGCGGACGGACGTGCGTCGGGGCGACTTGTCAGCTTGAACGATCGGCCTGCAGAAAGAGGGAGGAGAAATGGTAGTTCGGGAGAAGATACGCACTTGAGCGCGCTCCACCGGTCGACAAACGCCTTGCGCTCGACCGTTCCCATTGCCGGCGACTTGAGCTCAAACGACAGCAGGTAGACGCCAACGTCGGCGTCGGGGTCGTCGATCCCGAGCGCGGCGAAGTAATCACCAATCGACTCGATCGTGATGGTCTCGCCGTCCGGGTCTGTCAGGCAGGTGGAGAGGGTGGTCAGTCGAGCGACCAGGATCCGAGCGCAGTTGGGGGCGCCAACGGCTTCGCTCGGCTCATGTGCTAGGGGGCGACCATGGAGGAGGTTTTCGCGACGGCAACACTAGACGAGAGAAAGACACGGACCCTTGTACTCGTCGAACACTTCGCCGACCTTGCGCTCCCGCTTGTCCCGCTCCGCCTTGCCCTCGCCGCCGCCGCCCGCCCGAGCAGCGTTGGCCTGCGCGCCGGCGTCGTCGAAAAAGAGCTCGACAGCGACGTTGAGGTTCCACTTAGCGGCTTTGAGCAAGCGAGCTGCGTCGTTCGGCCTGGAGAGCGCAAGGCGCAAGAGAAGGCGGGGGAGCACGGGCTGGGGGTCAGAAACGGCAGGGAGAACGAACGGGTGGGGGACGACGAGAGCGGACGTCGGCAACGGAGGAGTAGCCCGGCACGGCGCCTCTTGCGGTGCTGCCTTTGGACCCTCTCCAGCAGGTGACGGCGTGACCCTGTCCAGCTCAAGGGTTGCGCACATCTCCCTCGAGCGTGCTGGTCTCGACTACAGAGACGCGCATCGGCGAGGGGGTCGTACGCAGAGCAGGGCGGCGCAGAGGTGGAGGGGCAAGCGGAGGGCGACGTGCAGGGGCCGAGACCGACGGAGGTGCAGGGAACAGCAACGAGCGGAGCAAAGAAGAGAGGTGGAGCTTACGTGGCGTGGGTGAAGGCCTGGAGCTGCTCGGTGAGTCGGCGCTGGTCGGCGACCGACACCTTCTTGGACTGTGGAGGTGATAATGAGGGGGGGAGGGGGGAGAGGGACGGCGGGTCAGGTCAGGGCGAGGTGCGGGGGCGAGGGCTCGCTTGTCGTCATACTGACCATGTGCGAGAGGTGTTGCGGGAGAGTTATGCAAGTGAGAAGCTGTCTGTGCCAGAGGACGAGAGCCTTGTGCGAGCGAGCTGGGCGGGGAGAGTGAGCGACGAGGAGCTGAGCGAGAGGGAGATGGACGAGCAGGCGCTTCTCGCCCTCAGCCTGGCGCCCAAGACGCTCGTTGCCAGCCTGAGGCCCCGCCCAGCCCACGCATGCTGCCCATCTCGCTCTCCTCCCTTTGCCCTGCTGCCTGACCTCGTACCCCATCCTTCCCGACGCCTCCTCGCCCCCAAGCTTCTAGCGGACACTTCGGGATGGACACCCTGCTCGCTCAGGCTTCAGCCTGGGATCCGCTCGAGACGACCTTCTACACCTCGTCCATCCTCTACACCTTCCCGACGAATGCCAGCTCGTCGTCGTCCGCCTCGACGACAAACGCACCCATCGGCTTCCCCTCGTCCCTCCAGCCCTTCTACGTCGCTCACTCGCCCTTGTCGGGCTCCATTGCCCTCCTCCGCAATACCTCGGTTCCTGTGCCCTACTCTGGCCACCGCTCATCAGCCGCTCTCCACCGCGGCCTCGGCATCTACTCGAGTGCTGGCCTCCCCATAGTCCGCTTCGCCCTCGACGACGCCGGCGGCGGCGCCTCGTCCGACAGCTCGCTCAGCCAACGCCCTGCCAACTGGGCGCACCCGTCCTTGCTTGCGTTCGACCGCAAGGGCAGGCTCGTCGTGCTCGAAGAAGGCGGCCGGTACAGGGTCTATGCGACCAACTCTGCCGCCTTCTCGTCCCACTCGATCGCCGGGGCAGTCCTGCAGCACCCTCACCAGCCGAGCCAGCCGCTCGACGGGCTCGCCGTCAGTGAAGCCAAGGCCTACCCGGGCGGATTCGTCGTGAGGCTCAACTCGGGCGCATTCTGGGACGTCCCGCTCGAGGGCGGTCTCAGGCCGATCCCGCTCGCCTTGCCGCCAGCTGCGCCTGCGCCCGCGCCGAACGGGGCTTCGTCGTCGTCGAGCCATGGCAATGGGAGTGGTTCGGGGAAGCGCGAGGCGTGGTGCGTGATTGGACCGGATGAGGCTCCGTTAGGAGTGACGACCGTTTACCTCAGCCGGGGCAAGACGGTGTACACGCTCGACCGGGACGAGTGGGTCGACCAGGTGCGTCTCTCCCGTCAGGCAAGCGACCCCCGCGACCGCCGCTACCCTGGTCGACCGCTCGCAATGCGACGCTGACTCCTCGCCCACGGCTTTCCTTCCAGCGCATCGACAAGGGCCCGTTCCTTCGACTCCTACCCTCGCCGTCTGGCCGCCTGCTTGCCCTTCTGCTGCCGCCGACCGCGCCCTCATCCACGACGTCCGCCGCCGCCTTCCCCTCCCTCTGGGTCGTCTCATCCACCTTTGCCCAGTCGCATTCGACCCTCCCGCCCTTGACTCTCCTAGGCCTCGAGACCTCCCCGCTCAACCAGCGCGAAGAGCAGCGCAAGCTCGTCGACGCCCAGTGGTGCGCCAACGACTCGGTCGTCTGCTCGTGGTCGTGGACCGCGTCCGGCGGTCGGCCTGCGTCCAAGCTCGTCGTCTGCGGCCCTGGAGGAGGGTACCTCGACTACCCGTCCCCCTCAGCCGAGTCCTCACTCCTGCTGCCGACACCGGCAGGCATGTCGCTCCTCTCGCCAACGGACCATCGGTTCCTCTCGACTGTGCCCTACGACCTGCAGCAGCTCGTGCTGGCGACCGACCCCGAGCCAGCCTCGGCGGTCCTGCTCCAGGCTCACGCCCACTTTCTCTGCGGCTCTCCGAAATCCTACGGGCTCGTCACCCAGCTGCGGTCCAGCACGACCGACGAGACGCTCAAGGCTGGCGTGCGGACGCTCGTCGAGGTTGCAAAGGGTCTGACGGGCCCGTCGTCCGATGCAGGCGAGGCGCTCGGCGGGATAGGCGCTGTCCAGAAGCAGGTGCTGACTGCTGCTGCTTGGGGCAGGGGATTCCTCGAGGAGCAGGAGCGGGAGGCCGACGAGGGGATCGTCGAGGTTGGCAAGGGGCTGCGAGTGCTCAACGCGTTGCGCGACTGGAAGGTCGGCGTGCCGCTGAGCTGGTCCATGTAGGTCCAACCTCTCTTCTCTCCTCGCAGTCACTGTGCGTCCTGTGGTCCTGTGGTCCTGAAGCTGACGATGTCTGCCCTCTTGCTTGCGCCCCAGGTACGAACAGACGGACAAACACCTGCTGTTGTCGCTTTTGACGTCACGCTCGCTCCACCTACTCGCCCTCCGTCTTGCTTCGTTCCTCCGCCTCCCGCCCGCCCCCGTCCTCGAGCACTGGGCAAAGGCGCTCGTCGCGTCCGAGACAGCCGCCGGGGGAGGGGAAGGGGACGCGACGCTCGTAAAGCGCATCCGAGGGAAGCTCGGGAAGGGCAAGGGAGGGGTGTACGAAAGCGTTGCGCGAGAGGCGTGGAGAGCCGGTAGGCGAGGGCTGGCGCTGAGTGTGCGTCGGCATTTCCCTCTTTTGTTGCATCCGGACTGTCGGAGTCGCTGACCGCGCCCATTTGTCTGTCTCGATGCAGCTCCTCGAACTCGAGAGCCGGATGGAGCAGGGCGTCGAGCTTCTGCTCAGCATGCGCGAAGATCGTCAGGCGCTCGACAAGGCCGTCAAGAGCGGCGACACAGACCTGGGTGCGTACTATCTACCTCTGGTCGTCCTTCAGACAGGCCGGCGCTGACTATGTCGCTCCTTGGCACTCGCTGGGCCAGTATACCACACGCTCCTGACCCTGCGGTCCAAGCTCGCGCTCGGCGATTTTTTCAAGCTCGTCGACAGCTCGCCCGTCGCTTCGGCCCTGCTCGAGACGTACGCCCGCGACAGCGAGACCATCCACCTCGACTCGAAGGGCGGCGCGGTCGGCGGAGGGAAGGAGCGCGAGATGCTCAAAGACTTTTACTGGCAGGACGACCGCAGGCGGGAGGGGGCGCTGCTCGCGCTCGAGGAGGGCGCGCTCGCCGTCGTGCGTCATCTTTTAACCTCTACTGCGCTGTCCCGCTGCGGTCTCATCTTTGACGTGCTGCTGACTCCCGCTTTGTCGTCTTGCTTCCACCACGCAGGACCCGGTCGAACGGCTCGCGTGCATCAAGCTGGCGGGCAAGACGTTCAGCGAGGACCGTGACCTTGGTTTTGAGAGCAAGGTGCGTTCCCAATCTCTGCCCACTTCCGTGTCGCTCACCTTCTAGGATGGCCCCCTCCCCCTTCTCTTCTGACGCCGCGCTTTCTCCCTCCAGATGATGGACGAGGCCTACCGCCTGCTCACCCTCCAGCAGACGCTCGAGAACGAGTCAAAGCCGGCCGAGAGCGTCCACCTCGTTGGCCTGAGCGTCAACGAGACGCTCAGCGTGCTGCTCAAGAAGGGCCTGGCGAAGAAAGCCGACCGCGTGCGTGCCGACTTCAAGGTTCCCGATCGACGGTGCGTCTACTAGCTCTCCTCATCTTGCTTTCTATCGCCGACTCGCTGATCCTTCTCGCTTTCACCCAAACCTTGCAGCTTCTACTTTGTCAAGCTGCACGCTTTGACCGAGATCAAGGACTGGCCGTCGCTCGAGGCATTTGCCAAGGTCCGGAAGAGTCCGATCGGGTACGAGCCATTCGTCGCTCACCTTGTCGCACAAGGTCACCCGCGCGAGGCGGCAAAGTACGTGCCTCGGTGCGAGGCCAAGAACCGTGTTGTGCGTCCCTCTTGATCGCTCGGCTTGACAGCCTGTCGCGATGACTGACGTCCTGTGCGTCTGTGCGCTGCGTTTGACCTGCTTGCAGGACCTGTACGTCAAGTGCGGGGAATGGAGCAAGGCGGCGGTCGAGTGCAAGGAGCGCAACGACAAGGCCCGGCTTGAGTGAGTCCGCGCGCGCGCGGTCGATCCTCCTTGCTTCCGGCCTCTCGCCTTCTCTGACCCCCGACTGACCCGCATTTGCGCCCGCATCAACAGGCAACTGCGGACTGAGGCGCCGACGACACTGATCAAGCGCGAGGTCGAGGCGGTCATCTCGACCCTGGGCCGGTAGAGCCTGCGCGACCCGGGCCTGCAGGTGGGTAGCAGGAAGGGCAAGGAAAGGAACGGCCCGCTTTCGACGTCACGATCTTGATGACCCCACGTTCACGGATGGCCGTCACCCGCCAGTCGGCGCGGTGAAATGCCTCGACGGGCTGATGCGAAGGGACAAGACGACGCGTGGGGGATCTGGCGCAAAGGGGCCGAGCGCCATCGAGCCCGAGCCCCTCGGACGTCGCGCGGATGCGGAGCCTCTATCGTGCTGACCACCACCATCTCTCCTCCACCTTGCCTTCGTCCCCTCCCTCTACGACACATAGCGACCATGCGACGCTCGACTCGGCTCTTGACCGGCACAGACCAAGCGGCTACCCTGAGCAGTAGCAACAGAAACAGTGGAGCGAACGGAGCCGCTCGCGGCGGCGGCGGGAGCATGAAAGCCGCGTCGAGCGCGGGCCGAGGTTCGTCCTAAAGGCCTCCCATCTCTCCTCTCCTCTCTCCATGAAGATCCGCGAGCGACACGCCATGCTAGATGCTGAAACTTAACTTCCCTCGACTGCTTGCAGAACTGAGGTCGGCCGCTGGCAAGCAGGCAAAGGTGGCCAAGGAGGGCTCAATGTCGGCGGCGGCGTCGGCCCCTGTCGGCGGCAGGGGGTTCAAGCGCAAGGCGACGACGACGGGGGCAGCGGGAGGTGCGATCCTTGATCTCCCACTCTGTCTCGTCTGCATCTCGCAGCTTCGCTGACAGACGAGTGTTCTTCTTGCGAGCATCTCCTTGCTTGCCCGCACGCTCGCCCGCAGAATCTGAGTCGCGCAGGGGCAAAGTGGCTAAGGGGGTGTATGCGTCCGCCGGCGGGGGGCAACGCGACGGACGACGAAGACCTGATGTTCCGAAGCGCGTCTCATCATCCTCTCCCATATACTCGTACCTCGCATCTGCGCTGACTTTGCCTCCCATTCTCGTGCGTGCCGACCCTCGATTGCCCCCATTAGCCAAGGTGAGTGCCGTCTAGCAGCAAAATCGCAAGACGACCGCGGCCGTTGCCCCGTCCGAAGACGCTAAGGGCAAAAGCAAGGCCGTCGCATCGACGTACGAACTGCCGCCTTGGGCCGACGAGCTCGAGATGAGCGACTTAGGCGACGAGCCCGTCGTCTTCAAGGCTAGGACGCCGCGTAAGCTGATGAAGGGCAAGGTCCGTGCGCTGTCATTTCGCCTTCTCCGACCGCGACAAGACGCGACCGCCTCGCTTACCGTTCTCGCCATTTTCGGCTTCTCCATCACTTGTGGTACGCCGAGTGACGCGAGTTTGATCAGCCATCGACGCTCACGTTGGACCGCCTGCCGGCCGAGCTCTGGGACCAGGTGCTGTCGGTCGACTCGGATCTCGAAGTGCGTCCTCGCCTGCGTACAATGATGACATCTCATCTGACGACTTCGTTGCGACGCTTGATTTTCTGAAGCTGCGCGATCACCTCGCCCTCGCTGGGACGTGCCGGTTCCTCCGAAGCTGCGACACTGACCTCGTTTGACAGGTGGGCGCGCCCCTCCGACACTTCTCTTGCTTCCGCCTTCCGCCCGACTAACCCCTCAGCAACGGTGATCACAGATCCTCTTTGCCTCGCAAGTTTCTCACTGCAGCCACCTCAGCCCCAACGACGTGTTCTTCAACGGCGGATCTTCATCCGAGCCAGGAGCACTCAAGACATACATCAAGGAGTTTTGGCCCTTTTCGTACGATTGGCGTCGGAGGGACCCATGCCCATTGAAGCTCGGGCCCCAAGCGCGTGGCTGGTCGCCTGCCCGACGCCTCTTCTCCGGGGGCCTCGCTCCTGTCGCAGATGGTAGTCGGTGGGGGTTGACGCGAGAGGCGTGGAGGGCGGCGGAGCCCGGACGGCTGGCCAGCGAGTCGCAGACGAAGGCTGCCGTCATCGCCACCAGCAAGCCCCGCCTCCGAGTCCATGACCGTGAGAGGGCCAAGATGGAGGTCATGCCGGGCGTCTTCGACTTCGTCATCCACAACGAGCTCACCGAGGACGAGAAGAGGTGCGTCACACGTTGGGTTCGTCGCGGAGGAGGCGACTTCACATGAATGCAACTGACTGGCCACCTTCCATTCAGGCGCAACCCCAACCAGTGCGTCTTCCTCGACAAGCTCTGCTTCCGGAAAAGCTGCTGATCGAGTGCCACCACCCACCTTCCCTCCTCCATGACCTTCCAGTGTCAACGACTTGAAGCAGGCTGAGCGACGTTCGCGACGGGCCCACAAAGAGCCCTTTGACCCTTTTCCTTCTGCCTGGAGGTGAGTTTCGCAACTGCTCATACCGTCCCTTGCTTCTTGCCTGACCCGATGGGTCGCCTCTCTTGTGGCAGGGAACTGGTCGTGAAGGCCGTCAACGTTCCCGTCATTGCCGCCTCGCGTGAGTCCCTCTATCACGCTGAGCTTCGAGTCAGACCCACTAGGCACGAACCGTCCTGACAGCTACCTTCGTCCATGCTTGCAGACCTCAAGTTCTACTTCAAGATGACCGGTGCGTGCCGCCGACCTGGGCACTCCTGCTCTGATCCCTCAGACAAAGCTCACTTCCATTGCCCGCGGCAGACAGCGAGGTGCGCGAGATGGCGACCATGCTCGGGCGAGTCGTAAAGGAGAACCAGCAAGGACTGTACCCGTGCGGCTCTCTCGACGCATCATTTGAGTGATAATCCTTCGCTCATTGACCCCCCACCCCTTTGCTGTCTTCTCAGCCTCGCGTTCGTTGAATTTTTTGCGCTCAAGCTGCACGGCGGTCCGCAGGAACACGAGGACTTCCTGTGCGTCCGCCTTAGCTGGTTGCCTTCGCCTGCGGCTGGGCATAGGCGCGCTGACCGAGTCGGAGGTCGTCCGCAACGCAGGGCGAAGACGCGCGAGAAGGCCCGCAAGGTCAAGGTGACTGAGCGCAGGAACTACAAGTGAGCCAGCCGCATGTGCCTCGTCTTCCCAAACATTGCCTCCTCGAGACTGACTGGGCTTCGCTCGTCGAGTTACTTCCGCTTTACCCTCTCTCGGCTGTGCAGAGCCTGGCTCGCCGCCCTTCGTGCCGCCGGCAATGCCGCCATGGCTAGGGCGTCCTCCCCGCCCCGCTTCGACCAGAAGTGTTCCGTGTTCCCCCCGTCTCCTCGCCCCGCCTCGCACTCGGCACTGACGTGCCTCGTTAAGCGTTGTCCGCCCGCAGGCGACCCCGTTACGAACAACTCGAGCGACATGGACCTTTGAGGAAGAGAGCGAGAGGACGTCGGGCTCTACGGGCCGGCGGAGGGAGGGAGGGAGGGTCGATTGGCGAGCGGATGCTCTGGCATTTGGTGGGCGGGCGGGACCTTGCTGGGCGATGGGGCGTGCGCGGGTGGAGACGAACGAGTCTTACATGCACCCCCTCTTGCATGCTCTCCATCTTGCATGCTCTTTTGACGATCGTGGCCATCCGCACCTCTTCGTCTGGACTGGCCGCACTAGGCGACGGTCGACCAGCGAGCCCGACGAAGGCGCCCCGAGTGGGGGGGCAAGGCGGGCCAAACCAGAGATGGCATCGAGAGAGACCCGGTCGACGAAACGAAGATGAGAGACGGGAAGGAGAAAGGGGAAGAGGCGGGAGGGAAGGAGGGAGGGGAGAGGGAGAGGAAGGGGGGAGAGACGTGGAGAAGGAGGGACGAAAGGAAAGGGACCGAGGAAGGCCGGGGCCCGTCTAGTACCGCTTGGGCTCGGGCACGTACGGCGTCGGGCTCTCGGTCGGGGCGGCGTCCTCGAGCCGGCCGCTGGCGGGGTGGATTTCCGAGGAGGCAGAAGAGTCGGGTCGGGTCGGGTCGGGTCAGGGCCTGCGCAGAGAGGGAAAAAGGCTAGAGAGGGGCAGGGGGGAGGGGAAGGGGGGCAACGTACCCGTTGAACGTGTACATCTCGCCCTCGGTCCCGTACAGCCCGAACCCGGCCCTCGAACCTCCTGCGCCCGGCCTCCCATGCTGCTGATGATGGTTGAACGGGTCGTCCATGCTCGCCAGCGTGTCGTCATCGTCGTCGTCGTCCCTCGCGCTGGTGGCGGCGGGGGAGAGGCCGCCGTAGCCCGCCGGGTAAGGGATCGGGGGGAGCGGGACAAAGAGCGAGTCGTTGGCCGTCAGGTTGGGGTTGAACGAGATGGACGAGACGTCGGGCGGGAGGAGCTGGTGGTTGGGGTGGGCAGGGGGATACGAGGGCCCGCTGCTGCTGCTGCGGCTGCTGCTGTGGTTGTTGCTGCCCGTGAGGGGAGGGTAGCCCGGGGAAGGGGCAAACGACGCGTGCCCGCTCGAAAGCGCGTAGCTCGGCCCCGGCGGGCCGTTCACATCGTCGTGATCATCATCGCCGTCGTTGGCCCCTCCTGAGGAAGACGACGAGGACGAGTCCGAGTCCGAGTCAAATGAGTGGTCGTGCGCGCTGCTGACGCTGCTCGACGGCTGGTGCGAGTGGTACGAGTGCTGGCTCGTCGAGGACCCTGGCGGGGGGGCGAGGCTGGCCGTCGAGCCGCCGTGGAACGTCTGGTCGAACGAATCCTCGTCCTCGTCCTCGTCCTCGTCGAGGTCGTCGGCGCCGGCGGAGGCGTTGGCGAGCGGAGGGACGACGGATGCACCGCCCGCTCCTACCACCGCCGCCGCCGCCGACGACATCCAAGGGTCGGTCCGCTGCCCCTCGACCGTCCGAACGGCGCCCTGCACGACCTCCTCTGCGTCCGGCCGGCGGTCAACGACCAACCTCCCCGCCCCGCGCGCAGGGGGCAGGGTAAAGTTCATGGTGACGGGCGGGCTCATCCCAGGGGGTAAGAAGTCTGCCCCGCCCCTCCCGCCTCCCGCGCCGAAGGAATCGTCGTCGTCGTCGTCGTCCGAGTCCGAGTCGGCGCTCGAGGCGCGCGAGCTCGCGTACCCGAACGTCCGAAGCCCGGTGGACTTGGAGGTCGACAGGGGCGTCTTGGACAGGTTGGTCAGGCCCGTGTAGGTCTTGTTGGGCGTCGCGGTCGACGTCGTCGGTTGGAGGCGGCTGAGGTGCGGGCCGGCGACGCGGTGCGACGAGGTCGAGGTTGGGGGAGCGTAGGCCGACGAGAGGCCGGCGGCGGCAGGGCGCGAGGGCAGACGCGACGGCTTGGTGGGCCCTCCAGCCAAGGCGGACGGCGCGCCGATCCTCGAGCTGGCCGTCGCCAGCGTGGGGGCCTTTGGCGTCGACCCCCCGCCGGTCTGAGCCTGAGCGACGGCGGCGGCGGCCCGCTGGTCCTGGTACGCCGCGTACTCGTCGAGCGAGTAGGCCTCGGCAAAGCTCGCGTCGGGCGAGTCGAGGTCGTCGTCGTCCTCCCACGGCTCGCGCTGCTGCTGCTGGGTCGGCGGCTGCGGTTTGCCTTGGCCCTGACTATGGTGGTGGGATTGGGGTGGGTGGACCCCGGAAGGGAGCGACAGGCCAAAGCTCTCGGACCGACCCTGGTCATTGTCGGCGAGGACGGGCGGAGGGCCCGACCGACCGGGGTTGTTGTTCACCGCCGACGACCGCAGAGCCCGACCGAGCTGGTCGACGGGTGACTCGAGCAGGTAGCCATCCTCCTCCTGCTCATCGTCGTCGATGACGACCTCGCCCATCGTCTGGGCCGTCTCGTCCACCGCCGTCGTCGTCCCTCCGGGCGGGCCGTGCCGGCGGGCGACGAGCGGGGTTGACGACCCGAGGCCTTCGAGCCCGGCCATGAACGAGCTCTCGCCCCGCGTCAACTCGTCGTCTCGTGCCCCTCCGCCGAGGCGGATCGTGTGCTCGTCCTCGTCGACCTCGTCGTCGTGGACAGCCGGCTCGCGCGCTGCTCCTCGGCCGCCACCCCCTCCAGACTCAAGGCGGCTCCTCCCGTCCTCCCCTGCAAACCCGTCGTCGGCCGCGTCGTCGTGCGACGAGGTCCGGGACGGGTGCTCGTTGTATGAAAAGGCGTCGGGGACGCGTGTGTTGGCTGCGAGCTCGAAGAACTGGCGCCAGAACTGATTCCAGGGGAGGAGCGAGGGGGGGGGGGTTGGGTGGAGGAAGGGCAGAGATCAAAAGGAGGTCAGCGATCCTCCTGGCTGAGAGGGGGGCGAGGGACAATCGCCGCGCGGCCCCTCGAGGAATGACAGCTGGCCAGCGCTTGAGCAGACGGCTGCCTGAGCCTTGAGGGGACGACAGCAGGGCAAGCGAGGAAGGTCGAGAGGCGCCGAGGATAGGCAGGCAAGGCCTTCGCCAGACGTGCGAAGCGGTTCCGGCTTGGCTCGACGTTGTCCCTCGTTCGCTTCAGCGCAGACGATCATCGAAACCCCGCTTGGTCGCCGACCCAGAGCAGCTTGCAGCGCCATCCCTCTGACCCCCGGGTTCCCTGGTCCAAGCACGCAAGCAGCCGACAGGCAGCGGGCGAACGATGAGCAAGTCGTTGACGCACCTTTGCAAACTCGCGGGTGGGCTCGGCGTGGTGGTTGAAGCGCTTGACGGCGGGGATGAGCCGGGTGGCGACCGTCTGGTGGAGGTTGGAGAAGGCCTCGTCAATGTCCTGGAGGAGGGCGACGATCTGCTGGTCGATCTGCTCCATCTGCTGCGAGACGGTTGGCGGAGGAGGGCGAGCAGGGGCGGCCATGGCGGGCGCAAGGGACGAGGTGGATGGGCGGCAGAGGGAGCGAAGAGTCGCGTCTGGCTGGCGACGCGTCTTGAGCGACCAACCCGCTGGAACCGGTCGGTCGGTTCGAGTCGGTTGCCAGATGACGCTGCCATCTCTCCCTTGACCCTCCTCTCTCTCTGGACCCGTCCCACCTCCACTCGCTCACACCCAACAGCCCCCGCCCAATGACCGTCAGTCTCCCCTCAACCCTCGCATGCATGCATGCACACTCTTGCTCACTCCTTTTGCTCCCCGACTCGTCTCCCACCCACCCACAGCTCTACTACTCGCTCTGCTTCCTCCTCCTCACCGCCGAGATTGCCCTCTCGGCCGTCATCCTAGGCCCCTGGCCCCACGTCCTGCGCAAAAAGATCTTTACCTTCCTCAACGAGAACCCGTTCGTCAGTCCCCCTTCTCGCTCCTCTCCATCCTTGCGCCGCTCTAGGGGATCTGGCTCTCTCGCTGCCATGCGCGTGGGCCGGGGTGGTGGGGGGAAGGCAGGCAGCCAGGCAGCCAGGGAGAGGGCGTGTGACGGGAGCTAGGAGCCAACGCCAGGTATGGCCCGAGAGGGAGAGGGTGCAACGGTTGAAACCGGACTCCCCCAAGCCAAGAGGTCAAGCGGGCGGTTCCTTCGGAGACTCGCTCCCTCTCTTTGCTCGCTCGCCCGGCAGATGAAGCCCCGCGCGAGAGGAGGCTGGGGCTGCTTGCCAGCCCGTCGTCGTCCGTCAGCAGCAACTGGCTGTCACCCGCCTCTCTCCCTTCCACCTCCCAAAGCCACCAGATCCGATTCCTCCTGCCCACAAAAGCTTAATTCCCTTGCCCTCTCCCCGTTCCCCCTCTCCCCTCCCTCCTCCGCACCGCTGCCCTCCCCCCCACCCCTTCTTCTCCCCCCACGCAGGTCGCCAAAGTCCAATACGCCCTCAAGATCACCTTCATCTTCGTCGCCCTCCTCTTTGTCGACGCTGTCCAGCGGCTGGTGCGCGTCTCGCAGGAGGCGCAGGCGAGCAAGGAGGGCAGTGGAGCGGCGACCGACTTGAGGACCGAGACGGCGGTCCACTCTCGCAAGGTGCGCCTGGGAATGACCCCCCCCCCCTACCTCGGTCCCATCCTCCCTCCTCACCCTACTCGCTTGGGTGGGACCAGCGTGTCCTCCCAGCTGACAAACCTCACCTCACCCTCCCTCCACCTCCTACCCCCACCCGACCCGACCCGACCCGCGCCCCCCGCGGACCCGCATCCAGTTCTACGCCCAGCGCAACCTCTACCTGACAGGCGGGACGCTCGGCCTCGCCCTCGTCCTCGCCCGGTCTTTCTCGCTCGCGCTCGAGCTCGTCCAAACAACCGACGCCCTCGGCCGACTCAAGACGACGACGTCCAAAACGTCGCGCCTCGACGGGTCGTCTGCCGAGGGGCTCAAGGCGCGCGTGCGTGAGCTCGAGGACGAGGTGGGGAGGAGGGAGCGCGAGGTCGAGGCCATCAAGAGCCAGGCGGCGACCCAGGCCGCTGAGTTTGATCGGCTGGGCGGAAGGGTCGGCAACGAGGCTGGGTCGGACAAGAAGGTTGACTGAGCGAGGGATGAGGGAGGGAAGGCGCGGTGGGGGGGGGGGCGTTTGGAGAGTGAGTCGACAAAGGGAAGGAGAGGGACCAGAGCGGGGGATCGGAGGGCGTGAGCCACGGGGTGGAAAGGAAATTAGGGAGGGAGGAGGAGGAGGAGGAGCGCAAGGGCAGAGGGAGGGACGACGGGTGCTTGATAGCTTGCATGACGCCCACCCCCACTCGAGTCTCCCTCTGTCCCTCCCGCGCCTCGTCTCGGATCTGCCCCCCCCCTCCTTGCACACACAGATGTCTCACCCTCGTTCAAACGCAACGCTCTTGCACCCGTGCCCCCAGAAGGCCCGCCAACGCGGCCAACCGCCGCCTCCTCTGCGCTCCCCTCGCGAACGCAGAAGCGGACGACCGGGGCGCATGCGGCTCGGGGTGGAAGGCGGCGCGGGGGGGGGGGCTTAATGTTGCCAGAAGAAAGAGGGAGGCAAGGCCGGAGGGTGAGGGGGGGGGGCAAAATGCAGGGTGGCTCATGGCATCTGGTTGGGCATCGTCGTGGTGTCTTGGGGAGGGGAGGGGAGGGGAGGGAAGAAGAGGGGTGGTGGGGGAGGGGGAGGGGGTGGGGCTGCCTAGTCGAGCGTCTTGGATCTGATGGGCGCGCGGGGGTTGCGCGGGTGTCAGTTGGGATCGGATGCGAGGGCGCAGCGAGCGAGCGAGCGAGCGAGCGAGAGAGAGAGAGAGAGTGTGTGTGTGTGTGTGTGTGAGAGAGAGAGAGTGAGAGAGAGAGAGAGAGAGAGAGAGAGAGAGAGAGAGAGAGAGAGCGAAGGCAGGGTGGGAGGCCAAACAAGAGAAAGAGAAAAAAAAAAAGAGAGGAAAGACGCACCGGTACACCAAGATGTACGCCGCCGAGTCCTCGCCCCCGCCCTCGAGCGCCCCGATCCGGTCCCGACCGACGAGCGAGACGCGGTCGTCGTCAAACTTGTGCCACTGCTCGTCCTGCTCGGCCGTCGGCGGCGGGGCTGGGTCGTCGGCCGAGGGCTGCTTCTTGACTGTTTGGGGGAGGGGGGGGCGGACCGGGGGAGAGGCCGGTTGGGGGTTGGGGCAACGGGTCAGGGGGGCTGGCTGGGCGATCCAGATGAGAGAGAGAGAGAGGAAGAGAGAGAGAGAGAGAAGGAAAAGGAAAAAAAAAAAAACCGACGCACCCCACCCGATGTAGTGGCCCGCATCGGCGCTCGCCCCCTTGTGCGTGACGATGGCGGCGAGCTCGTACAGCCCGCTCTTGTTGGCGCCGGGGTCGGGGTCGACGGTCGGCTCGTTGGCGAGCAGCAGCTCGAGCCGGGCCCGCTCGGCCGCGCGCAAAGCCGCCTCCTCCTCGGCCGTGCCCGTGTACACGGCGGCGGCGGCTCCTCCTCCTCCTCCTGCGCCGTCGGAAGGCACAGCTGAACCGTCCGTCGCAAGAGGAGGGGGTGCAAGGGTGGACGAGGTCGGGCCACCCGCCGACCGAGGCTGGCCCGCCGTCCGACGGCGGATCCGCGCCCGCTCCTCGCGGTCCTTGGTCACCTGGCGCAGGGCCGCGTTGACCGGGGCAAGCTTGGCCCGGAGGGCGTCGGTGCACAGCTCGAGCACGTCGTACTCGTGGGAGAACTTGACGCGGCGCCTTTTGTGGGGTTTTTTTTTGTCGGCCGTTGAGAGGGGAGGGGAGGGGAGGGGAGGGGGGCAAGAGGGTTTCGAAAGCAGAGTCAGCCCGGCAGCGAGAAAGAGAAGATCGAGGAGAGGCAACCGTCAAACGGGGGAAGAAGGGGAGAGAAGACGGGGCCCAACATGATCTTAGCCTTGGAGCTCGTGTCCCTGCGCCAGTAGAAGCGGACGAGATGGACGACGAGCGTGTCGGGCAGGCGCTCGAGCCGGCTCTTCTGCGACCAGACGGCGGTCCGACCGAGCACGGCCGAGTGCTTGTCGACCTTCTGGTCGAGCGAGTCGAGGATGCCCGCGTGCACGTCGTTGGTCGCGATCGAGATGGTGCAGTCGAGCTTGGGGACGGGCTCGCGCAGTTCGGTCGCCGGCTCAGAGGGGGCCTCGTCGCATGTCAACCTGGGGGGGATGCGAGGGAGGCGCGCGTCCGCCGCCGGGGGGGGGGGGGGTCAGCCGTCGCTCGGCATGGTAAGGTGGGAGAGGGAACGAAGGCCCCAAAGAAAAACCCCCAGAAAAAGGAGACGCACACCTTGACCATCGAACCCATCATGTGCTCCTCGACCCAGCTCCTCCCACCGCTGCTGCCGCTGCTGCCGGGGACCGCCCTGAGCGCGTTGGTCATGGTCGTCCAGCACTCGTCGGCGTCCTGCTGGGCGAACCCACCTCCAGCGCGGCTGAGCTCTGCAAACTGGGGGGCGACCTGGCGGAGGGCCGTCAAAAAGGCGTAGGGCGCGAACCCCTCGGTCGTGCCAGCCATGCCTGCAAACAGGGCCTTGAGCGCTCCAGCGAGCTGGGGTGACCCACCCCCACCCCCCGCCGCCGAGGACGAGGTCGACGAGCGAGGGGTATAGGAAGCGAGGGCAGTCGTCAACGACGGGATGGACCGCAGCGCCTGAGCCGAGGCGGCAAAGTAGCACGTGTTGCCGAGGTTGACGAGCCCGGCTGGCGTGCGCGTCTGCGGTCGTAGCGTTCGCGTGCGAAGGGAGAGGAGAGGGGGGGGGGGGTTTGCCGGCCGCAACGAGGAGGGTGGTGGGTTGGGAGGGGAGGGAGGATCCGGGGGTCGGTCAGCTCATCAGAGATTGGCGGGTGTGTATGTGTGTGCGTGTGTGTGTGTGGGAGAGAGGGCGCTTGGGGTGTCGAATGAGAGAGCGGAAGGAGGGCAAGGGGGAGCCGGCGCAGGAGACAAGGGGAAGCAGGGAGACGATCGCGGTGGGAAGATTCGAGGTAGAGGGGGGGGGGGGGGGGGGGACAACGTACCGCCAGCGCGAGCTCGCCGTCGTCCATGTCCTCGAGGAACACGGTCGGCTGCGTCGGTTTCTCAGGCAGCGGGCCAGCGGCGCCGACGACCATGACCGTCTGCTTGGGCTTGAAGGCGAGCTTGGCCAGGTCAGCGTCGTCCTTGAGCAAACCGCCCTTGACCATCACTGCCGGTTGACGGGTCCCGCGGGCAAGTGGGCGAGAGGAGGCCGGAGGGGGGGGGGGGGGGACGAGAAGGGTCAGTGTGATTTGAGAGAGGCTAGGAGCCAGGGAGGGAGGGAGGGAGGGAAACGGACCCTTCATCCTGAGGGGTTTCGGTCATACGCACGGGGGCGCGAGCGGAGAGGGAGGAGGAAGAGAGAGGGAGAGAGGGACAAAGACGGTCAGCCAACCGGTTGGCGATCGCTAGGCGATCCTGCCGCAGGCGGCGGGGGGAGTCGACAGAGCAGGGCGCTAGCCCAGGAGCCGGGAAAGAGTCGACAGAGCAGGGCAGGAGCCGGGAAAGGGGAGGCAGCCAAACGGACCGACCGGTCGAGGGGGACGCCTGTGAGCTCGTGGATCTGGCGCTTGAGGGCGAGGCCCGGCTGGGCGAGGTCGACGACGAGGTCGTGGGTCGCGGCGGCGTGCTTGATGGTGACTGTCGGTCAGGTCGGGTCAGTGGGTGGCTGTGGCTGGGGCAAAGGGAGGGATGAGAGGGACCGACGTGGGATGGACATGGCCTTGGGCATCCAGGCAGGCAACAGGAGGGAAGAGAGGGGAAGGGGAGGGAAGAGGCGGGTGGAGGGGATCGGTCGGTCGCCATGCGCTGGGTCAGGTGACTGGACGGCTAGCAACATGTCCCTGTGCCCTTCCCTCCGCTGTCCACTCTCTCTCTCCCCTTCCCTCGGTCCAGCCAGTCACCCCCAGCCACCCCCCGCCCCACCATGGCCTTGCGTCGGTCCCTTTCCCTCCGTCTCCCCCGTCAGCTCGCCGACTCGCCCTTCCACCTCCCCCCGCCCGAGGCCCAAGCGACCCGTCAAGCCAACCGACTCGACTTTCTCCTCGCCCACCCTGCCGCCCGACCCCGCCGGTCCGACCCTCCCCTGCCCCCGCGCCCCTACCCCTCGCCGCTCGACGCGCCCCTCCGACCCGCCACCAAACCCCAGCGACGGGCCTGGCTCGGACCCCAAGACCGCGACCAAGCCCAGCCCCAGCCACCCTGGGTCGTCAACCCCGAGAGCCCACGCGCGGCCGAGGCAAGGGGTAGGGTCCCCAATCAGTGGTTCGTCCGACGGGTCGACGCCAGTGGCTTCTTGCCCGTCTACTCAAACGTCAGTCGCCTCCGCCCCCCCCCCCCCTTCTGACCTTTTTTCTCCCGTCGCTCGTCTGCCTGGCTGACACCCCTCTCTCGCTCTCTCTCTCTCTCTCTCTCTCTTCCGGCTTGGCCCACCCACCCCAGCGGGCAAAGAGCCAGACGCTCACCCTCGTCCGCAAAGTCGAGGGCAACTCGACCGTTCGTCTCGACTTCTCCTTTTACCTTGCCTGCCCTGCCCTGCTTGCCTGCCCTGCCCTGCCTGCCTTTCCGTTCCCAATCTGCATTGCAAGCTGACTCCCTCCTCCCCCCCCCCCCCCCGGGGGGCCCCCCTCCCACCCCCCCCCCCCCACACCCAACCCCCCCCCCCCCCCCCCCCCCCCCCCCCACCCCCACCCCATC